>CM046456.1:50445785-50754220 GCA_025506515.1 Flaveria trinervia
CACGAATTAGACAAATTGTAGCAAGCCAACGATATTTGTGAGCATTAAGATCGCATACAGTTATAGGGAGAGAATATGTATTTCTGATTTCTAGGAATGTTTATAGATGTAGAATATTTCTAATCGAATCAATCATCCATTCCATTCAATTACTCATTTCACTCAATGATTACAATAGGTTGTCACTCCTTATATAGAGTGCAACAGTCACTGTTGTTATCACGGAAAGTGACAACTGGCCGATCAAATACAGAAATAACTAATTCTTAACAAACTACTGAAATGTTCACAACTACTGAGAACATATCAGCAAGTTAAGTACAAAATATAAAACTACTGAAACTACAATGACTGAAGAACAAGCTCTTCAGTCGTTTTACAAAACTACTGAAACATAGAAAATAAAACTACTGATATCACAACTACTGAAGAAGTACTCTTCAGCAGTTGTGACAAACTACTGAGGCTTCAGTACTTGATCTTCAGACTTTGACCTTCAGGTGTTTCATCAGCTGATGACTTCAGTAGATATCATCAGCTGATGTCTTCAGTCTTTGTCTTCAGACTTTGTACATCAGTTGTTGATCTTCAGCACTTGTGAACTCTTCAGCTGTTGTTCTTCAGTACTTTGGTCTTTCAGCTTCAGCACTTGTGTTCTTCAGCTGTTGTACTTCAGCACTTTGGTTCTTCAGCTGTTAAGGTCTTCAGCACTTGATCTTCAGCTGTTGAAGTCTTCAGCACTTGTCAAACTACTGATGAGGCTTTCAGCAGTTGTTGTGATACCGTGTGGGACTTGGAGGTTTTCTGATCTTGGCTCATTGGTTCTTTTGGTCCAACAAGATACATGCTGGAGCTACAAGAGAGGAAAAGTACAAGAAATTCGAAGAGCTAGTGAAGAATGTTAGACAATGATGTAAACTAGGTCCCAGGGGGAGTTTGTAGATACATCTGTACCTAGTTTCGGAGCTTAATGTAAAATGTGTTTCATGTCTTACATATATGTAATTGAATGGGTATGAATGAAATCCAATGTGTGGTTAGTGCTTATAATGTTTAATATTTCATTGTTTATTGTGTGATAACGCATATTAAACTAATACATAGGTTTGTGGTTGTTTACATAATTCTTAGTCTATAATGATTAAGAAACATGTTCAAACTTACTCGTGTGAAGTTCTCATGCGAATGGACCATGCTAATGGACCATACGCATGAATACTTCATGCTAATGGACTAGTCGCACAACTGACCCAGGGGACTAGATCAGTCGCCTGATTGACACATAAGATTGACTCAGTCGCACGACTAGACCTTCAGTCGTGCGAATGGATCAACCGCATGCTTTAGTTGCACGACTGAACCATGCTAATGGTTTAGACGCACGAATAGAAAACCCTAACCTATAAATACCACCTAATTGTGGATAAACATAACAATTCGAATACCTACCCACATAATCGTACCCTAGCCGTCCAGAGACCTAAGAAGACCTGGTCCAAGTTCATAGATCACAGTTGATCGTGTTCTAATCATTCATAACGTTTCATTAATTGTTAGAGTGATCATAAATGTGTTCTCCCTGATTGGATCGCCAATCAAATAGGATTCCACACTATTTGAGTTGGTATACGCGCATAATCAGTTAGTACTCCGTACCTAAACGGTCCTAACAATCATTATACCTCACCACATTCATAATAGAAACTATACTATATGAAGAACAACTACTGGAGTTTTGGAGGACTTGCCAATAGGTCATCATTGACGGTGAGAAGTCAGTGCTTGTATCGGTTCAGGGGAAGATTATTTTCATCGCACCAGCCACCATCAACACTCATCAAAGGCTGTATGACAAAAAAGGTGGACTTTCTTTCCCTAAAGAAGCAGTCAATGGTTCATTCACGCAGATGGCCTATAAAGGGGACTACATATGAGAACCTTCAAGAAGGGTAAGGTTTTCTTCCAATTTAAGTACCTCCTCGATGTTATAATTCAATCTTTATTAAACAAAAATGAAGGATGAGATCAAATTCTTAAGGACCTATCCCACATAGTCCATGGGATGGTCTAGGGGATCAAGTTTAAGTATATTAGTTTGTCTACACAAACTTGTTTGCTAACTACTTATAGTATTACATGTTCCCTTAATATATCCAACACATTCTCAACTATGAACTAGGCTCATAGTTGAGTAGAATTAGTAACACTCTTAAACTAGGCCAGATCAACCCTGACATATTCAAAATTATAAGAGAAACCACCGTTGCTTTCTCAGGGGTAGAAATAGCCTTAGTGCTAAATATGTTAGAGCTTACTACTTAAGGTGAGAACTTGGAGCTGATGTAGAGCCCACATCTTCTTCATCTTCACCATCCCAACAACAATCAATAACCACCACCTACCAGGGATAAACCAAACAAACACCTACTTAGTATATTCAGATTTAGTAGGCCCTATACACTTACTAATATAGGAGGAGGTGGAACCAAGAACTCCTACTTCCTATGAGTAGTAGACCACTCCTATTACTTCAATGATCAATGCTGAGGTTCTTCATGTGCAACTTCATAAGCTTATTACCCAAGCTACATGCCTTAACTCTGAGTCTCAAAACTCAGGTGAACAACTTTCAGGGTTCAGTTACCATCCTTAGCCTTTAGACTTAATCCAACCAATCCCTGACCTCTAATTCTATGATGATGAGGATATGGGATTCAGTGAGTACATGAGTCTCTCTTATCGTCTCCTGCTCAAGGAGAGATGAGTGCTCTTGATACACCCATATCTAGCCCACACCATCCAACCCCAATTAAGGTGGATATTCCTGAAGATGCTCAGGAGGTCCATATGGAAGATGCTTTCACTTTAGAAAGTATTACATTAGTAATACCTCAACCATGGCAACCCAGATCCTTGCCACTTCTCATGAAGCATCAAGGAGCATGGGAAAGTAGAGCCCAAGAACCAATATAAGTAGTAAGGGAGATGACTTGAGCTATGTTTTCTATCCACCGTAATTCTTATAATGAAGTTGTGGGGAATCCGCAAAAAAGTATAAACATTGTCATAAACGTGCACCTACTTGGTCTTAAAGGTTAGTCACCTAGATCTCAAGGGAAAGTTAGCTGAGAGGACCACATCAATATGGATGCTTTAATTTAAAGCTTGATTGAGAAGGGTATACCAAGGGCAATGTCTACCTCATCCTACGTTGGTAAAACACCAATAGTAGGGTGGAGGTATGAGAATGATAGAAGAGCCTTGGTACTCTCTCGAAATTAGTGTCAACACGAAGTGTTTACTTTCTTAAACCCTAAATTTTTATGAGAGTCTTCCTTTGGTTGATCTGGTACTTAGAAACCTAAGTAATATAAAGCAAGCTAACTGGTTAGCTAAGAGAATCAAGCTGAGGGTGCTAGAAGAGTTCTAGATAAGATCTTATCCATATAGATAAAGGCTAGTAGGGAAAACGTAAGTCAAGGAAGACCCTAAGACTAGCTTCGAAGAGGAATCCTAAGTTGAAGGCCCAAAAGAAGAACTTATGAAAATGAAGATTGCAACTGCTTAAGCACTGAGTACCTTCAATGACACATCACCAAAATAGGTGTCTCACAGTATCTCCCTAGCAGGGCTTAAGTGTACCACCAAATCAAAAAGGCCAAAGATTTCTCCACCCTGAGTCAGACAGACCAGTGATTGACAAACGGAAGAGGATACTAACCTCTAAGGATATTCAAGAGGAGAAAAGGGAGAGGAAGTGGAAGGCAAGGAGAAAGAGAACAAGTGACACTCCTAGCTTCATACAAGCTGCAATAAAGGCTACCCCTAGGCCAAATACTCAAGGCGATGAATTAAGGCAACCATATTGAATTATCTGGGGTCTTGGAACTACACCATTGATGAAATAATCTCTATTTCCTTAGAAGAATTAAACAAGCTTGCTGACACTAAAGTGTCAAAAGAGAGGAAGGAGGCTGAGGCTACAGAATTACTCCTTAAGATCATGGAAGAAAGGAAAAGAAAGATATTATATAAAGCCCTTTTCTCTGCTGTTCAAGAAATTCCTTAAGCAAAGACTATGGCAGTTGAACAAGAAAACTAAGTCGGTAGGGAATAAGATAGACAAAATATAATAACCTGCCTGAATGCCACATGCCTCTATCAGGCAATAACCGTACTCCCTCTATCGTATGAGTACATAAAGTTTGAGTATCTGAAGAAGCTAGAGCAACAAGTTCTAAAAGAGAAGAAAACTTCTAAGAGGAAGATGGGAAGGAAGCTGCTAAGTCAAGAGCCACCATAAGAGCCAATGAGAAAAAGTCTGCTGACATAATAAAAATGGTGAACTTCTTGAAGCTGTATGGGTTCTTCAAAAAGAGACTTGGTACAATGTCTCTATCCACCATGGATGAGCACATAAGAGTTGTAAGGATCAACAATGCTAATTAATCGATCTCGTGAGGAGAATACAAAATGTAATCGCTCATAGTAAGAAGATTGAATAGAATCAAATGAACTTGAACACAATTGTAAATGACATTGTTTGTAATGCTCTTTGGTTTAAAACAATTACAATAAGTGTGAAATCAAGAAATGATAAAAGCTTACTAATTACATTAAGAACTAACTATTTATGCTAAACTACAAACTTCTTGCGTAGTTCTCGCACGATAGGTACTTCTCACGCGACAAGTTTAGATTCTCATTCAACTTGATCTTGATAATCTTGATTTGATTTCCCGAGCCTGAAGGTTCAATTCCTATAATCTCCCCATAATCTTGGTGAATCAATGCATTATAAATCCACGTCTGCAACTTTATAACTACCCACATAAGAATATATGTTGTTGTCTAGGGCCTTCATAGTTAGCCAACAAAACTATACCACCAGGAAGTGAACAAATTCATCAGCTACAATCGGAAAAACCCATAACCTTATCAAATCATCCATTGCAAACTTACGTAGAACCCTAGGTTCAATGATACAATAATCTTTATCCCCATAGTGAATTAACGAATGTAGTTTCCATCTCACGACTCTACCATATAAGCTTTGACATGCTGTTAACCGGTAGAGGAGCATGTATAGAGATTTTACAGACATATCTGGGATGTTTATAAACCCTTATCTTCATTCACTTGTTTGTGTTTAGGTCTACACGAATCTTATATTCACTGACCTTGGATTTTTTAGTTTTGAAGCCTTTGAGTTACGTCTTCATGTGTCTCCATATTATGTTTTGTATCTAGTTCCCCTTTACATATTTGCTTGGGTTGAAAACAGAACACGACCCATGGCATATAAATTTGAAGCTTTGAGTGTATGAAAGTCATGCTCATCCTGATAATACTCTCTCCGGCTTTTCTCTTTCTCGTATACATTTTGTTCTCAGTTTCGTACGCCCAACTAAGAATAGGTTTTGAGTTTTCATACCTTGTGAAAGGTTTGGAATGTCATAGTGTGTGGACATAAGCTAGCGGCAGAGGAGCTTCAACAGTAACATTTCTGACCCGGCGTACAACACTTTAACCAGTTTGATCTCTTGTCTTGTCACTCATCTCTTTAGCACTTGGCACACCAATAATCTCTTCTTCTTCGATAAATATATCTAAAACTAACTTCTTAAGACTGTATCCAAATATGTCAGTGTAATGTATAGTCTCCTCCAAGTCATCAAATGATCCTAAATCTTTATCGATGTCCTCAGCAATAAGTTTCTTCTGGAATGAATAGAACTCTTTATCGTAAGCCTCTTCAGTAGTAGGATCTAATGGAGTATAGTCAACTGCATCATTGGGACTTAGTCCGAAGACATTATTAGTACCTGATGATCCAGAAGCACCGGTAGTTGAACCCATATCACTGCTAATCATCGTCATCATCTTTGTTATTATTATCTCCATACTTATTATCTCCTTCTTCACCATCATCACCATCATCATCATCATCATCATTATCATGATCAACATCACCATCATCATCATCATCACTAAATCGATATTACACCAAATCTAAGTTATCATAATCATCAATTGGGTTAGGAATAGGCAAATCATGCTCAAACTCTACAAATGCTTCTCCAGTAAATGTTACAGGTTAATCCACAATAGCCTAAATAGTAATAGTAGAAGAAGGCTCTTGATCCACATTCTGTTGTCCTTTTAGTTATAATAGGACCAACAACATGCTCTATAACTATTGTAGGATCATTAGCAGTTTCAGGAAAAACAGTTTGCTATCCATTCCCCAACATTCATGATTCATTATTAAGCAAACAAAGAATAAACACGGGAAGTGAGATTGCACATGTTCTACTTCATGACCTAAACATAGCTGTACTTAAACTATTGTTGATGCTCTAAGATTTTGATCCTCTTATCCTTCTCTTGCATACTCCTATACATGTCATTAATAACTTGTATTTTCTCTAACATCTCTTTCTCTAATTCTACAACCCTCTGCTCTAATATAATCCTTGTTGGTGAAAACTATAAGGATTCTAGTTGTGATCATGGCTTTGGAGTATTATTAAGAAAATCAACATCACCAAATAAGTCATCATGCCCTTGAGTCCTTGTGGTGTACTCAACACATCCTCAGAAGTAGGCATTGCAGATGATGTCACAATTGTTAATTTTGTAACTATCACCGGTGTAATAGCGTCACTTACTGTGGTAGGAGTATTTGATAATTGAACATTTGTACTAGTCATCATAGTGATCATTAGGGTCCGATGCTTATGTAAACTCCATATCCTCTACCCCTCCCATGTGGACTGTTAGACAATGTACTATTTCTTTCCATTCTGTACTTTCTCCTCTGAGTTGATAGTGAATTCTCAAGAATAAAATAAACATCCCTATCCTCAACAGTACGTTTGGTAGGAGTTACTTGAACTCTATTTGATATTCTTGTAGAACATAAGGGACATTCCCTATCTGATCACTATCTGTTTCACTTTCACTTCCATTGAACCACGTGTTCACTTTATCCATATTAGACATACCAGCTCACCTAGAACTCTAGAGGGTCTTGAGTAGTACCGGTAGATAAACCAGATGTATGAGCTCGATCAGCTTGGTGAGTCTTAGCATCATGCTATTGAACTTTTTCTTGAAACCCCTTAACAAATCTTCCAAGTTTAGCAAAATGGGTTCCATCTCAAATGTTAACCCTAGCTCCCACCATGTAAGTGAATATATCTTTCTTCATTACCATAACAATGTAGGTTGATGAATCAGATACTTCTAACTCAAGATGAGTAGCATTCACTATCATCTGTATGAATCTGGGGTACATAATGAATTTCTTCTCCATAACAGCTATCATGTTCTTTTACATCTTTACGAACATGGTCTTGGATATGTTGTATTGTAGATTATCGATGAATGATGCCAGTAGGGATCCAAACACAACACTCAAACTATCCATGCTAGCCTTAAGGTTACTCAAGCAGTGGATCACTACATGAAATAAATATTTCTAGAATCGAGGTAAATACATCTTCTCTAGTGATGAGTAATGGTGATCATAGGACTTTGTATTCAAACAATCACCGGTGATGTCATCATCAATTTTTTGTGGTGCATTAGGCTAATCCTCTAACAGTAATACATTGTTGATCAGTTAACCAGTAATCCTAATCCATTTTCCCTTAATTATAGTAGATATACATGGTTCTCCTTTATCATCCCTCTCATTGTCTGCCGTAAGCCAGAACTGTTAGGATCAGTGATCTACGTTTGATTGATTAGAGAGTATAGCAACGGAATTCTAACACTGAATTAGCCAATTCACAAGAACGAAAAGAAGTTCAATGAAGAACAAAAACGGTTATAGATAGAGAGAATTCTGCAAATATATTTCATTCAATATTCGCTTTCGTGGTAACGGAATGTCACACTTACAATTAGGTCGACACCTCTTATATAAGAGATGTGACGTCTGCTGATGTCATTTGATAGTGACATCTAACAGAATTATTCCAACTGAAACACAACTACTGAAGATGTCAAAACAGCTGACATCTTCTTATAAAAATACTAAGTGTTATCAGTTACTACAACTACTGAAAAACATAAAACTACTGATACTACACCGACTGAAGAACAAGCTCTTCAGTCGTTTTACAAAACTACTGAAAGTAAAAACATAAAACTACTGATATCACAACTACTGAAGAAGTGCTCTTCAGCTGTTGTGACAAACTACTGAAACTTCAGTACTTGGTCTTCAGACTTGAACTTCAGACGTTTCATCAGCTGATGACTTTAGTAGATATCATCAGCTGATGTCTTCAGTCTTTGTCTTCAGACTTTGTACACCAGTTGTTGATCTTCAGCACTTGTAGACTCTTCAGCTGTTGTACTTCAGTACTTTGGTCTTCAGCTTCAGCACTTGTGTTCTGCAGCTGTTCAGCTTCAGCACTTGTGTTCTTCAGCTGTTGAGCTTCAGCACTTTAGTCTTCAGCTGTTGAAGTCTTCAGTACTTGATCTTCAGCTGTTGAAGTCTTCAGCACTTGTCGAAACTGCTGATGAAGCCTTCAGCAGTTGTTGTGATATCATGTGGGACTTAGAGGTTTTCTGATCTTGGCTCATTGGTTCTTTTGGTCCAACAAACTCCCCTGAACCAATGCAGCCAAAACCTCTAATTGATTTATTTTCCCACTTATTGTTGGCAAAATGGTTGGTCTTTTCCTTCTTGATCAGTAGAGAAGATGACCCATATAAGCTCTGGCCTGGGAAGAAATCTCAGAGATTTGTTTGGCAAGGTATGGGGAACTCTGTTTTGGGGAACTGGACACCGAGTTGTTATCCCATTCATGAGATTTACTTCCCCATTATGAGTGTGTATGACTCTCGAACATAGGCCTCAAGGAGAACACTTGTTCCTCCTTGGAGAGTTCTTCTACTCCTCCTTCAAAGAAGAACTCTGGACCATAGTACTCAGATAAGTACTTCACAGTCCTGCCATTTTTCAACTCCACAGTAGTTACCTCCCTGTAGATAAATTCATCAGGATGAGTGCCCTCAAGGAGTAACTGGAGCTCATTCTTCTTAATATCTTCAAGCTTCTTATATATAACCCCTTTTTGATCATCTTGTTTTCCAGTAAGGCTTGAGGGGTCATTTTTGATTGATGAGCCTTCTTGAATTCATCGATTATTTCCCATGGTGAGACTATAATGGCCAACATGATTGTAGTCTATTGTTTTTCTAACCTGGCCATTGTATCTGTGTGGAATAGATCTTTTGTGGATTCTAGAACTCACCTTGGGGTCTGGCCATACTCTCACTCTTTCCTTCTGATACTGAAATGTGTGTCCGAGAGTGTACAGCCTCTGAGCATGCCCTTTCATGGCTTGTATAGATGATGACTGAGGAAATTCCTTGTCAACCATCTTCAGTAGTTGCTCATCGTGCTGCTTCTGCTGTTCTTCCTCTTCTTTTTGACTCTAACCGTTTCCCTTTGAGAGTCAGGTGTGATCATGGGTTGACTCCTGGGTTCTGGTAGCTTTAGAACAGCAGAGAGTGGCAGACTATCATCTTCATCCTCTTCTTCTTCATCTTCTTCTATCCTCAGCACCCTTCTCCTCCTTCTAGGTGCATCACTGGATGATGGTTGGGTTGGAAAAGGAATTGGTTTGGAAGGTTGAGGATGTTTGGATTTGGATTTTGAGATTGGTTTGGAGATTTGAGGGGTAGGCTGTTTTTGAGTGGGTGATTGGAAAGGTTGTTCAAGCATTTTGGTTGTGAGTTTGGCTTTTGTAAGTCTTGCCATTTCAAACCTTTTTTCGGCCCCAGCCTCATCAAGTGCTTCAATGATAACCCCTTATGAAATTGCTCAGACAAACAGATTCTGGTGGCTATAGACAGAATGCTGTCTCTGGTCCATGAACGAATCTCCATCAGTGATCTTCCTAAGTATTTGGCAATGAATCGAATCATGATCTCCAATCTCTCTTTCTCCAGCACATCATATCCAGCCCATCTGGTTTGAACTTCCTCTACTTCCAACTTCCTGATCTCACTGTCTAATGTGGCTGTATCAAAACCTTGCTTGAAGAGTTGCTCAATGATTTTGTCCATGGATCGGCTGTGTGTGTCATCTGCATCTTTTACCAGCTCTTCCAAGGATTTTTCTTCAGCATTAGTTTGATCACCAGCACTTTTCTTTCTTTTGTAAGTGATCAGTTGTTGTTGCTTTTCTTTTTCCAACTCCTGGGTTTTCTCTTGTGCCTTCTCATCCTTAGTTCTTTTTCTCTTTTTTTCTTTCACTGCAGTACTCTCCCCCTTTTTGGATGCATTGGTGGCAGGGGTTTGTATCGCAGAAAGTTTATTTGCACAGCATCATCAATGAGTGGTTGTAGACTTGAGGAGATCCTCTCATCAATGGCTTTATAAACAATGTCATTGATAATGGGAGTGATGAGAGGTAGGGATTGTTGGAATACAGCAACCATCTGCTCTGGGGGGTTCTGTCCCGGAGAGATAGTACCAAAAGCAGAAGCTGGAGGCTCAGTGGAGTGAGAGGGTAAAGTGTTTGGGGAACCTTCAAAGGAAGGTGCCATCTGTGGGTTGGTGGGGGCAGATGGACTTACATCCTGAGACTTCTTGGCAAGCAGTTCTTGTAGTCTGCTTACCTCAGCCTCCAGGATGGTGTTGTGTGGCTAGAACGTCATAGAAAAAGCCCAGGTCATCATCAGCAGAAGCTGAATCACCTGACGTCCTGCTTGTAGCAGGATTTACATGCACTGGGTGTAGACCAGTTTCAGCATGTGCCCCTTTTTCTTGGAACTGGGGACTTCCAGCCTTAGGACTATGTCTTTCATCAGCTGTTGCCTCTAGTGAGGTCTTAGCAATGTTACCAGCCTCATTCTGATCATGTGCTGATTCAGAAGAGGTGGCAGCCTCACTAGATATTCTAATCTCCCTATCTACACCAGGAGATAGAATTTGTAAACCCTGGTGCTGTGGGTTGTCAGAAACATGGTGATCCTCTTCCTCAATGTCTGTGGTTCTCCCCTTTGTTGGTGGTTGTTAGGGAGGAGGAGAGGCATGCAACTGAGTCAGCACATTTGCAATAATTATGGTTGGACTTTGGGGGGCGGTTGCATGGGGAGATGGGGTAGAAGCAGTGTGCACCTGGGGAGGATGGTGCTCTTCAATGGCAATCTCCTCAAGTGAGGAAGATCCCAGATGTGTGGGTACCCCTTGTGTGGTGGCTGCAGGCTCCTTTTGAGAGGAATCCTGAGCGGCTATGGCTGGTAGTCTCTGATACTGCTGGGGGGTTTAAGCCAGCAAGTATATCCTGCGTTGGTGGTGCAGGAGCATCTTCAGGGGACTCATCTCCCTGAATAGCTGTTTTGGGTTGTTTTGGTTTTGTTTAGTGGGGACTTTGGTTCTGATGGAGGAAGCTGTGGGTTTCCCGTGCTTGGGCTTTAGCATTCGGGCAGCTTCTTTGAGTGTAAGGTCTGAGTTGTGCCTGGAGTATACCTCAGCCAAAACAGCTGGTGCAGGGACTCCAAGGCCAACAAGGCCATCAGATTTTAATTCATCCAAAATAATGGCCATCAGAAACCTGGGATATAATGGCCATCGGTTTGCCACAGGTTTCTGAGCCAAATTCTTTATTTCTAGAAACACAATTTCAGAAAAATTTAGCGGTTGATGTTCTAGAATAGAATACAATACCTGTTGCCATTGGGATGACATTTGATCCCAAGAAAATGTCTTGGAGGCTAAGCAGACATTTACCATGTGAAAAGTGACTTTCTCAGCGTCATGGAATGTTTCTTTAGAACGGTTGTAGCTCGAAGATCACCTTCATACCCATGATTGATAAAGACATATCTGTTATGCCCTTTGGGTATGCAGTCACAGCGGTGGAGTCGTGTAAGTGTAATGCCTGACGAATGATGTCGGCTGTAACGACCACTGGTTTCTGGTTGATAAGGGACCGAACAGAGATCTGGCCGGTAGACTCATCAGTATGAACAAAAGCATTTGACCAGAATTGACTGAGGGATTCAGGGTAAATGGTTGGATTCAAGAGAAAGGCTGTGCGATATGGGGAATCCACCATTAAGTCAATGGCATTATCATATTTGTTCCAGAAAGCCGACTTTGTAAGGTAAGCAACGCAGTTATGTCGTGTTCAGACTCATGGTCGCCATGTTTGAGAGAGAGAAGTTCAGAAAATATGGCTAATGAAACATTAGAGAAGAGATAGGTATATATAGGGTAGGGGTGAGAAAAGGACTGAAGGGTTTAGTGTTAGTCATCAGTAGTTTTAAACCGACTGTTGACATGGTATTACCCTATCAGACGTTGAAACAGCTGAAGTCGTGGTTTTAGGCATCAGCAATTAGAAAACTACTGAAGACCATGGTTTTGACTTTAGATGATGAAACAACTGAGGACTTGGTGTTTGTCATGAAGACAGTGGTTTTGTCATCAGTTGTTGTAAACAGCTGAAGACTTGGTGTTAGTCATCAGTAGTTATAAAACTACTGAAGACATGGTTTTGCTTCAGTTGTTTAGAATGAAACAGCAGTTGTAGAAACGACTGAAGAGAAATTTCTCTTCAGTAGTTTTCATCAATTCATAGCCTTTCAGCTGTTTCATACTGTTCTCAACACTTACTCATCAGACTTTGCATCTGCTTTTCAGGAGTTTCATAGGACGTCAGTACTTATCTGTTTGTACTGATTTCAGTAGTTGTAACCACATCAGTAGTTGTAACTACATCAGTAGTTTGGAACAGATAAAGTACTTCAGTACTTGTGAGGCATTTAGTCGTCAGTAGTTTTATAAAATACTGAAGGTGAAAGGACTCATCAGTACTTATATGTGACATGGTTACCAATGATTACCAGTAATTATTACTGAAATTATCAGTAGTTGTCACTTATTCTAGCTGCATCATACCAAGCCTTACACAAGGTTTTGGAAAGTAAACTATCCAAAGGCTTAGTAAAAATATCTGCAAGCTCATCAGCACTAGGCACAAACTTAGGATCAATCAGACCTTTTTCAAAACAATCCCGAATAAAGTGATGTCTGATTTCTATATGTTTGGTCCTAGAGTGCTGGACTGGATTTTTGACAATACACAGAGCTGAAGCACTATCCATTAATAATGGAGTCTTAGTCTCTGTAATGCCATAATCCAAAAGTTGTTCTGAAGCCAGAGTACCTGAGAAGTGCAACTTGCAGCAGCAATGTACTCGGCCTCAGCAGTTGATGTAGCAACAGATGTTTGTTTCTTACTCTGCCATGAAATCAAACAGTTGCCTAGGAATTGACAACCACCAGAAGTTGACTTTCTAGTTAACTTGCACCCTGCATAGTCACTATCTGAAAAAGCAACTAATTTGCAAGAGTGTCCAATGGAATACCATAAACCCAGAGATTGTGTACCTTGCAAAATCTAAAGATTCTCTTGACTGCAATCAAATGAGACTCTTTAGGAGCAGCCTGAAATCTAGCACAAACACATGTAGCAAACATAATATCTGGTCTAGAAGCTGTTAAATACATCAAGGACCCAATCATACATCGTAAAGTGTTTCATCAACAGCTTTACCTTTCTGATCAGCATCCAGTTGTGTGGTGTTGCACATGGGAGTAGAACAGGGCTTACAGTTTTGTAAATCAAACTTATTCAAAAGATCTTTTGTATATTTTGACTGATGAATAAAGGTCCATCACCTTTTGTTTAATTTGCAAGCCTAGAAAGAACTGTAATTCTCCCATTGCACTCATTTCAAACCTCTTTTTCATTAATGTTGTAAAATCATCACACAACTGGGGATCAGAGGATGCAAAAATGATATCATCAACATAAATCTGAACAAGTAGCTTAGCTCATCCACCTTCTTAATAAATAGAGTTTTATCAATGGAGCCTCTAGTGAAATTATTCTTAAGAAGGAAGTGGAAAGTGTCTCATACCAGGCTCTAGGAGCTTGTTTCAACCCATAAAGAGCCTTATCAAGTTTATACACCCATTCAGGATGTTTATTATCCTCAAAACCTGGTGGTTGACACACATAAACTTCTTCCTTTATTTTACCATATAAAAATGCACTTTTGACATCCATTTGAAAAACTTTAAGATTGTGGAATGCAGCATAGGCTAAAAACAATCTGATTGCCTCTAGTCTGGCTACAGGGGCAAAGGTTTCATCATAGTCAATACCTTCTTCTTGTTAAAACCCCTGTACAACCAGTCTAGCCTTGTTCTTAACAATAAGCCCATTTTCATCAGTCTTATTCCTAAACACCCATTTAGTGCCTATTGCACACTTACCTGGGGGAAGAGGAACCAGTTCCCACACTTGCTGTTTCTTGAACTGAAGTACTCAAGCTGCATGGCTTCAACCCATCCATTGTCTCTCAAAGCAACATGGTAGTTCTTTGGCTCTAGCTACTGATGAAGAGAGCATAGAAGCAGAAGTTAGACAATTGACTTCTTGTTGAAACACCAGCATTGATATCAACCAATCTGAGACATTGGGTGATTCTTCAGTTCTTGATAAACAATGAGATCTGTGCAAGTGTTTGTAGGACCTTCAGTAGCAGCAGATGTTGATGCAGAATCTTGAAACCAAGAATAGATGGTAACTCAAAAGATGTAGAGGAATCAGAGATCTCATCAGCATTTGTTGTGGATGGAACTGTTGAAGCTACAGGAACAGCAAATTTAGTAGACACAAGCAGTTGGTCACTAAACTTGAATAGGTGAGTATTGATATTATTATCATCATCATCAATACCACCAGGTGGAAGACATGCTGCAGAAGATGATTTATCCACAGGATCTACAACAGCCGGAGGTTGATAAGGAACATATTGCAGTATGTCCAAATCAAACAACTCCATAGGGTTTTGTGGAATCTTGTCCATAGGAGATTCATTAAACTTCACATGCAAAGTTTCTTCAACTATCTTTGTTCTGCAGTTGAAGACTCTGTATGCCTTGCAAGTAGATGAATAACCAACAAAATACCCTGCATCCACCTTAGGATCAAATTTATGGAGTTGATCCTTTGTGTTGAGAATAAAACAAGGACACCCAAATGCTTTGAAAAATGAAATTAGAGGAGCCAAGTGATGGAGAACTCATATGGAGTCTTCATCAACCTCTGATTTACTAAGACTCTATTCTGCACATAGCAAGCTGTGTTGACAGCCTCAGCCCAAAAGGTCACTGGCAAACCAGAGTCAGCCAGCATGGACCTTGCAGCTTCAATTAGGGTCCTGTTCTATCTCTCCACTACTCCATTTTGTTCTGGAGTCCTTGGTATGCTAAACTGCCTTTTGATTCCCTTTGAAAGATAGAAGTCATCAAGTGTATGGTTTCTGAATTCAGTTCCATTGTCACTCCTAATACACTTGACTGGAAGGGAATACTGCTTCTCAATATACAACACAAAGTGAATAATCTTCTGAGCAACCTCATCCTTTGAATGTAGAAGAAAGTCCATACAAATCTGGAGTAATCATCCACAATTACCAGACAATATTTCTTCTTTGCCATGCTCATTACTCTCACAGGACCAAATAGATCCATATGCAGTAATTGCAAGCAGAGTGGACTTAGGCTCTTCAATAGGAGGGAATGAGACTTTGTGTTGTTTTCCTTTTAAACAAGCAGTGCAGGTTTCATCATAGTGGAAATCCTTTATTGGTAAGCCTCTAACTAAACTATTGTGGATAAGCTGATTCATGTTTTTGAAATTAACATGACCCAGCCTTCTATGCCACAGTTTAGATTCTTGAGAAGAGGCTTTGGAAAATAGGCAAGGATTGCCTCTGAGATCTATTTTCTTGGAAAAATCTAAGGCATACACTCTTCCTGTCCTGTTGGCTCTCAGGAGAGTGTGATCATCCAACACCATATCAATAAAATGCAAAACTTTGGATGACAGAATCCTACAATTCTGACTGGTGAAAAGAGCAACATGGCCTTTATCACACATTTGACTGACACTCAAGAGATTGTACTTGAGATTTTCCACATGATTAACATCATCAAACTTTATTTCTCCATTGGAACAAAGCCATTTCCAATGATGTAACCCCTAGCATCATTGCCAAAAGAAACAAACCCCTTCTTTCCTTGAGAGTAGTCATGAAGAAGAGAGCTGTTTCCTGTCATGTGCATAGATCCCCCACTGTCTACATACCAGATGCTACTTTGGCATGTTGAAGAACCCTGCAATAATAACAATCAGTTAGTTTTGGAGACCCAAACCTTTTTGGTTTTGGGCCTGGTCTCATCAACAGATGGTAAACTAACAGGTTTATTGAACAACAGCCTGAGAGGAAGAAGATGGTGTAGAAGAGGAATCCTTTGGCTTGGACCTCATTTTCTGTGGTTTCAACATAGGAGCATCTAATTGGTTAACTCTTCCCAATAGATGTTGAACCATCATAACCAGCTGTGTCTGATTTTGTGATAAAGCTTTCAGCTTATCAGACACATTGCCAGTGGAGTTTGATAAGTTCCTATGTTGCACCTTCTTCTTCTGAGGAATCTCAGGTGTTACCTGTTTAACCCCTTCCTTTTTGGATTTCTTTGTGGACTTAAGGGTTACAGGATTTGATGTTGCTGATACAAATGTGGTCTCAAACTCAGTTTTCATTTTATCATTTTCTCTTTAATTTCCTCTTTATGTTTGAGTTTGGATCCTCTTTTGTACCAGCAATCATCTGTAAGATGATTGAACAAACCACATACTTCACATGGTTTCTTCTTCATCTTAGGTTGATCATCAACTAAAGAGGATGAAACAACTGAAGACTTGCTCTTCAGTGCTTTAGAAGCATTGTTTGCTTTCTTGACTTCCTCTTTAGTAGTCTTCAAACTCTTTCTACTGACAATTTTCTTCTTTTCAGTACTGGCAGTAGTTGGAGCTTGAACTTCAGGTGTTAAATCCTGCTCTCTAGTCCTTTCAGGACTTTCAGAATTAACTCCTGAGTTGATCAACTCACTGATCATGTGAGTGTCAGTAGTGAACCATCAACATTAGCTGATAGGTTCTGAGAGGGCTTGGTACTGTCTTCTACTTCTGATTGTGCTGTATCAGAAAGTAGATCACATGATGAAATGGATTGGTTATTACTATCACCATCAGATTCTACCTCTGCTCTAGGAGTAAATTCTGTAGGTAGAGCAGTGTGATTGTAACCAATGCCAAACTTCACATTGGAAGCAGATTGCTTACTAAAAGCATTTCAAAACCTATGCATGACTGCACCCATCGATCACACTCTACCTGGGTGACTGCAAGGGTTTCCTTGAGATCTTTATACTTCTCTAGAAGTACTCTTCCCTAGCCTTATCATCAGTTATTTGGCATTTAAGTTTGTAAATCTCATCATTCTTATCATTAAGCACAAACTCAAATTCAGCTTTGCTTTTGGAAATTATTTTTTCTAGCTCAATGTCTTGTTGATTAAAGCTACATTTGCTTCTCTAATAGATGCAAATGTTGCTATACAAGTTTCAGAACACAATTTGGCTTTTGCCTCAGAGGATACCTGTGATACCTTTGGTGTAGAAGCATTAGTGGATGAAGTATCAGCAGAATCCAAAGCCATAAGAGCTAGATTTCCAAAGGGACTTTCACCACCATGTTGACCAGCACCTGAAAACAGTTGTTCATGACCAGACAAGTCATCTGGTAAACTGCTCCAGTCAACAATTCTCGGGGTGAAGAAGCTGTGTTGTTGAGGTTGAGTTTGTTGATGAGATTGGGAAGGTTGTGGTTCAGGCAATGCTTGTGGTTGTTGTGCAATTGGAGCTTGAACAGGATTTGGTTGAGGCATATAATAGCAGGGATAAGGATATGACATTTGACCCTGTGGAACAAAGTATGCAGGAGATCTAGGATGTGAATGATGACCAGAACCAGCAGTATGTTGCCCTCTGTTTTGTGGACTAGTACTAGGAAAAGTCACAAAGGGTGCAGAAGAGTTAGATCCAGTTGATCTGCACTCTCTTGCAAAGTGTCCCAGCCTTTGGCATTTGTGACACCTCAACTTACTCTTGTCAAAACCAACTTTGGTTTTGCCAGAGAGTCCAGGAAATTTCCTGCCAGTTCTGTTATAGAATTTCTGAGATATGATATTAATCAGTGCCATTTGGCTCAGAATATCCATCTCTTCTAGATCATCACAGCTATTCCTTTCAAATCATCAATGATGAAGCATAAATTGTCATTATTACTGCCAGAATGACTCTCAATACCAACAAATGCATGATCAGAACTATTTGAAAAGAAATCAATATGCTCATCGTAATTGCTTTCAGATGCAGCATATTCTGACTCATGACCAACCAAGACAGTATTCCCTGGTACAAAGTCATCAGTGAGCTTTCCTGATGAGGACATTTTCCTCTTCTGCTCTATCTCTCTTTCGAATGTAAGCAGTTTTCCATGAAGTTGGGTGAGAGATAGGTTATCCAGATTTGCACTGGAGCGTAGGACAATAGTGTATGTGTCCCATCTCTCAGGCAGTGATCTGAGGAACCTGTTATTCATCTGGCTATTGGTGTATTCCTGTTTCACCATTTTCAGCTCAGAGATTAAGCAGGAAAAACGCTCAAACTGTTGAGTCAGTGTCTCACCCTTTCTATGAGAGAATGTCTCATATTGTTGGGCAAGGATTTCTCTGTTGTTTGCTAAGACCTCATCTGTGCCACCGAATTGTTCCTTCAGGGCATTCCAGAGATCATGAGCAGTTTCATGATGCATAAGCCCTGAATAGATTTCATTAGGCAGTGCCATGGCCAAATTTCCATGGGCTTTAGCATCAATCTCAAACAGTTTCCGATCTTCATCAGAGTATTGTTCCTTCTTCTTCGGACCATTTGATTGGTTTCCGGATTGTTCACCATAGGCTTATGTGGTCCATGTACCACAGATGTCCAACAACCTGAACTGTTAACAGACAGTTGATGAAGCATTCCTCGCTGCCATATGTTATACTCGGTCCTAACCAGCATCGGGGGCTTGGTTGAGGAACCGGTATTGTGAGGATCATTAGAAGGAGTAGTCATCTCAGATTCAATCAAATTCAATTAAGCTATAATAGATTTAGAACAAAACACAACAACCATTCAACCAAGAGAGATCTCAAAATAATGACGAAAGCGACAGAAATTCAATAATCTATAACCAGTTCTTGCGAATATGCTAATTCAATCAAACATAGATATCAATTAGCGGTTTCAATGATCAATTGTTAGATCGATCAATGATTAATCTAGCTCTGATACCACTTGTTAGGATCAGTGATCTACGTTTGATTGATTAGAGAGTATAGCAGCAGAATTCTAACACTGAATTAGCCAATTCACAAGAACGAAAAGAAGTTCAATGAAGAACAAAAACGGTTATAGATAGAGAGAATTCTGCAAATATATTTCATTCAATATTCGCTTTTCGTGGTAACGGAATGTCACACTTACAATTAGGTCGACACCTCTTATATAAGAGATGTGACGTCTACTAATGTCACTTGATAGTGACATCTAACAGAATTATTCCAACTGAAACACAACTACTGAAGATGTCAAAACAGCTGACATCTTCTTACAAAAATACTAAGTGTTATCAGTTACTACAACTACTAAAAAACATAAAACTACTGATACTACAACGACTGAAGAACAAGCTCTTCAGTCGTTTTACAAAACTACTCAAAGTAAAAACATAAAACTACTGATATCACAACTACTGAAGAAGTGATCTTCAGCTGTTGTAACAAACTACTGAAACTTCAGTACTTGGTCTTCAGACTTGAACTTCAGACGTTCATCAGCTGATGACTTCAGTAGATTTCATCAGCTGATGTCTTCAGTCTTTGTCTTCAGACTTTGTACACCAGTTGTTGATCTTCAGCACTTGTAGACTCTTCAGCTGTTGTACTTCAGTACTTTGGTCTTCAGCTTCAGCACTTGTGTTCTTCAGCTGTTCAGCTTCAGCACTTGTGTTCTCAGCTGTTGAGCTTCAGCACTTTAGTCTTCAGCTGTTGAAGTCTTCAGTACTTGATCTTCAGCTATTGAAGTCTTCAGCACTTGTCGAAACTGCTGATGAAGCCTTCAGCAGTTGTTGTGATATCATGTGGGACTTAGAGGTTTTCTGATCTTGGCTTATTGGTTCTTTTGGTCCAACAAGAACTAAACAATAACATCAGTGTAAATAGTAGGGCTTGATGTAATAGCATGATGTATACGAAAGTCTTGAGTCCATCTATCAATGATCTGAATAAGGCTTTGTCCTCTGGAACATCCCCAAGATAAGCTATTGTGCTATGGTTTTTTTTCAAAAGCCACTGGAAGAGCCATCTAATAGACAAGAATAAACAAATAAGATTAGTTATTGAGTCATAGTGATTCTAGACTTAGAAAAATGCTGAAATTGAAAAATTTTCAACTTATCGAATTAATTAAATAATCACATATTATTAGTTAACTTTTTGCGTGAACCTTTTGCATAAAGCAAAGTTTGAACAAAAGTCAACCAATCACGCGACATGTTAAAGTTCTCATGCGATAGGTTATGTACTTGTTGCGATTGTTTAGTTCCTAGAAGCTTTTCGCCAGCGCCCATACCAACTTTTCTCAAATTTAATTTTGAGCATTTTCAAAGTGTTTTAGCCATCGAAACATGTTTATTAAGGGTCTATTAAGGATTTACTAAAGTTTTATATGATTAATTTCATTTAATATTAAGTCTATTTGTCCACAAACATTCAACCAAGTATAAAACTAGTCTAAAATCAATCAAAACAAAGAAATCTACCTTAAAAAACTTTTGTAACACAATGTGATGACTATGAACTAGAGTAACACTGATTTAACACTTAGTAATTTGAAACAAATTGTTTGAAATTTGTCATGCGAATGGCTACTTACGCACAACTATGCACTTTAAATTCTTTTGACTTTTCGTGTGAGAACTCAAATCTTCGCATAAAACAGACTTATAACATCTATTGAACTTCTTGCGTGCGAGATGTAAGGCCCTGTTCCCGGGACGCTCACAGCTCGTCATTCATCGCACCTAAAACATACATTTATATTAACTTAAATAATCATTGCAGCGGAAACAATAGAAAAGAAATTTCATTTCATTATAAAAGCTTTTGCAAAATAATGCATCGTTAACATGTTACAAAATACATGTTGCATTAAATAAAAAAACATTATAAAAATGGATGCCATCGAAAAAGAGCCAAGTAGCTGCCTCATGCCATCGTCAACAACCTTTACCTACCAACTGGAAACACATAAAAGTCAACATTGCTGACTAGTTTTAAATAAAACATACTTTACTTTCGTAAAAACCGTTCTTTACTTTCTTTCAAATCATACGATACCGTCGTACATGATCACACATCATATGTACACATAGATAATAACACTATTATCTTCTTTACTGTTCATCACTTTCTTTCTTTATCTCTTTCCAGATTAGTGTGATCAGCTGTACTCCAAACGTATGCACAAAGCGGGTACTGGGCCAAAGATCATAAATGACTTCCATAACGCACATAGCCTGGCACCAGCCCTAGGGCAAGTGACAAAGATCCCAACTGTATACTATACCCCAAACGTATGCACAAAGAGGGTACTGAGCCGAAGATCATAAATGACTTCCATAACGCACATAGCCTGGCACCAACACCGGGGTGGGTATCCAATATAATCCATGTACTATATCACTTGTCAGTCATAAAGACTGGACCCCTGCGTGCATCCTTAAGTGTTAGCTAAACCACACACAGTTGGGCTTATGACATTTTAGAGCTATGCACCTCCGTACATTTTGCTTGCAAGCCTTTCTTTACTTTCTCTTTCATTAATGCATGCATTCTCTCATTATGTTCCACTTTTCATTATCTTTCACTTTATGTTACATAATACTTTATCATTTCTTTCACAACTATAACACGTAAAGCCACGAGAAATATAATACACAACAGGAACATAAACATAATCATACAAAACATCGCCATACAAGGCACTATCATACATGCATAACATACACCAAACATACCATCATGTATAAGCATCAATCAAACATCACCCATCACATCCCCTTTGACATCAAAAAGTCAACTTAGTATGCCCCCTGAAACTTCCTAAGTCAAAGCCTACATTTACATTTTTCCTTAAAAATCAGAAAAATAAACTAAGTGTTGATACATATATGTACCTAGATCCTAATCTAAATGTAATATGTCTTACCCTTATGTAACTCCTGGGTACTTAATGAAATACAAATTGTTTGGTTATGTTTATAATGTTTAATATTTCAATAATGAGTTGTTTAACGTATATTGACTTAATTCTATAGGTTTGTGATTGTTTGAAGTGTTATACATAATGTTAGAATATTGAATACACTCAAACTTGATGAAGTGAAGTTCTCATGCGTCCGACTGGACCATGCGCCCCAACAGTGATCATGCGTCCGAATGGCCATACGACTAAGTGTCCATGTGCCTAAATAGTCCATAAGCCTGAACAACTTCATGCGTGTGACTCAGTCGCACGACTGAACACTCAGTAGTGCGAATGGATCAACCGCATGGCTCAATCGCACGAATGAACCATGCTAATGGTTCAGTTGCCCGAATGAGCAATCCTAACGTATAAATACCATCTAATTCGTGGAAAAACGTGTGGATTGAATCCACTTTGACTCCAGACGTACCCTAGCCATCCAGAAGCCTCCAAGTTCGTATTCCAAGTTCATAGAACGCTATAGATCGATTCTCAATCGATTCTTGACGTTAGTTTCAAAACATTATTGTTTCTACGTGCATTCTCACTGATTGGATCACCAATCAAATAGGATTCGTCACTATTTGGTTTGGTTTAACACGTTAATCAGTTGGTGTTTGGTCAAATACTAGATCCTAACAAGAAAAAATAGAGTCTGGAACAACTTCTTGCATAGATTTGAAGATGAGCAAAGCATATTCACCTTGAGGTTGTTTTGTCAAATAAGTTCGATGTGTACCCCATTATTCATCGGACTTCCAGAATAGGTGAATGTATTTGGAACACGAAAGAGAGAAGAGAAGATGTCAGTAGTTGGTGTTGATTTTATGGGGTAGTCAGGAGCATTTGACTACTTATGGGCCAATGAAGTTATATTTATCCGCACAGAAAGGATTCTGCTTCTTAAGGGGAATCCTTGTATAGAGAAAGTGAAGACGCAATCAGAAAGTGATGATGTGAACCGGTTTCCGATGATGAATCTTCGTGCATGCTGATTTGGTTGATATTGTCAGCTGTGGATTGGAACCTTCAACCTTTTGCCCAATACACTGTGTGAAGACGCAAGGAGAGCACAATGTCTATATATTGGGATATGCAAAATGTGAGGGGGAATTTGTGTAGGTGGTGATTGTAATCTGGTTAGCTTGTGTGAAGATTGAAGCAATGGAAAACTGTTCGTATCATTATCTGGAAAAAAAGTCATATGGGGAATCTTGCTGCGATGATGGTGTTCTGCAAAGTAAACGAAAGCTATTGTGCCTAAATTCATTTTTAGGGATGTGGTAGTAACCTGGTGGATCGGCAACGTTGGCTAATATGGTTTTCATTTGATTCTATTAGCAACCAGAGCAAAGATTGACTGAAGATTGTAAGAGGTGTTATCTACTATCACAAGCAACATCCAAGCGGGAGTTGTTGATACATATATGTACCTAGATCCTAATCTGAATGTAATATGTCTTACACTTATGTAACTATTGGGTACTTAATGAAATACAAATTGTTTGGTTATGTTAATAATGGTTAATATTTCATTAATGAGTTGTTTAATGCATATTGAGTTAATTATATAGGTTTGTGATTGTTTGAAGTGTTATACATAATGTTAGAATATTGAATACACTCAAACTTGACGAAGTGAAGTTCTCATGCGTCCGATTGGACCATGCACCCCAACAGTGGTCATGCATCCGAATGGCCATATGACTAAGTGTGCATGTGCCTAAATAGTCCATACGCCTGAACAACTTCATGCATCTGACTCAGTCACACGACTGACCACTCAGTAGTGCGAATGGATCAACCGCATGGCTCAATCGCATGAATGAACCATGCTAATGGTTCAGTCGCCCGAATGATCAATCCTAACCTATAAATACCACCTAATTCGTGGAAAAATGTAAGGATTGAATCCACTTCGACTCCAGACGTACCCTAGCCGTCCAGAAGCCTCCAATTTCGTACTCCAAGTTCATAGAACGCTATAGATCGATTCTCAATCGATTCTTGACGTTAGTTTCAATACATTATTGTTTCTACATGCGTTCTCACTGATTGAATCACCAATCAAATAGGATTCCTCACTATTTGGATTGGTTTAACACGTTAATCAGTTGGTGTTTGGTCAAATATCAGATCCTAACACTAAGTATTTAGGTGCATGAGCACTATGCAGGCACATGACCTTTCATACGCATGAGGAACACTTAGGTGTATTGGGAACTTTTAGGTACATCAGCACTATTGGGGCGCATAAGCAACACTTAGTCTATTCTTGGCAATTCTAGGCGAATGGGCACTATGCAGGCGCATGAGCTATCTGGGCGTATGAACACTTAGTCAATTTCAGGCTATTTCTAGGCGCATGAGTACTATTTGGGTACATGAGGTTTTGGGCGCATGAGTACTATTTGGGTACATGAGGTTTTGGGCGGATGCGACACTTAGGCAGTTATTTCTTTTGGGCATATGAGCTACTATTTGGGCGCATAAGCAGCCTAAGTCACACTTAACATCATAATTCAGTCCCCAAACATCATCTATCATGTTCTAAGCTTAAATCATACATTTTAAGCCTTAGAAACATGGTCATAGCAACATCCAACACATACATAGCTTAAAATCAAACCCCACCAGAAATCACACACATACATACATACGAGTATAAAAGCCAACTTTATAAAAACATTCATACATGCATTTCCAGCACCAAAACAGTTAAAAACAAGTAAAAAGGGGGTCCTAGAACTCACCTCAGCAGCCTCTTCAGGTAAGACTTCCTTCAAACCTGTTTGCTACAAGTTCAAACCTAGAAAACCCACCAAAACACACACAACCAAACATACAAACACACATAAGCATGTAACCGAGGCAAGGCTAGTTAAGAACACTATAAACACATGAATTCTTACCTTGAATTTGAACTTTTCTTCCTGTTCTTCAAAATACCCGAGAGCTTTCTGCCCTTTTCACCTTCTATCTCTAAAAATCCGAATGAAATAGATGTTGTGAGAAAAGAGTGGGCGGCCATGCCCACTTGACACCAACTTTCAAACTTTTTGTCCTTTTGGACACTTTTACCCTTCAACTTGGGTAAAATAGTTTTTCTTTCTTTTTCTTCACTTTATTCTTCTCTCTTTGTCTCTTTTAAATAACTGGGTGTTACACGAGAAGTTCAACTTCTTTTGAAATTTTGAACTTTTTTGATATTTTAGTTGAACCATTTGATTTGTTATGTGTAAAACATGTTTAACTAAGTGTTTTGCAATTATTCATACGCCCCTGATTTTGTAAAATTATACAAAACTTGAGCAAGTATATGAAAAAACATATTTTTATGTGTAAAACAATTTGACAAACTCATTCTTCAAATAACTTAAAGTATAGGATCATATTATTGTAAAAATCGATTATTAACATCATCCACCATTATTATTAATAAGATTGGTTAAGTTGATTGTCAATATATTGTCTCCATTTTAAACTTAGACTCCAAATTCTACTTATGACACATATGATGTAATATTATCATGTTTTGATAAAGTTGTATGAAGTTAGTGGATCCCTCAATCAAATCCTGTAGTAACCTTATCTAGCCTCAAGGCACTTTTGAGATTTCAAGTCACCCCAATTTGACTTAAACCTTTTCCTTTTGACGAGGATTTTTGGAGTTGATTTTTCTATGTAGTAGTATTTATTTGGAGCATAACTAGCACTAGAAACATACCTGAATAGAGAATATCAACATGTTTTTGGACTTATTAACTGCAAGTCGGACTTATGTTTTGCCCTCGTAAAACGTTTAGGACTTACATGTCGATTCGAACTTATGTGCCCCATTTTTTGGTATTGTCTCCTTTGTCAGAACATAATCTCAAAAAAGAAAATATCTATTATATAGTATGTATGTGTGTGACGTATCTTTTATTATTTTGCTCATTAGCATCGTATATTCCTATGTGGCCTTTTTGGCTTCTTTTTTTCTCTATTTTTGTTTCTTTTTCTCTTTTGTCTTTGCTTTTCATTTATAATTTTCATCTTGTTGGACCAAAAGAACCAATGAGCCAAGATCAGAAAACAACTAAGTCCCACATGATATCATAACAACTGCTGAAGGCTTCATTAGCAGTTCGACAAGTGCTGATGACGTCAACAGCTGAAGATCAAGTACTGAAGACTTCAACAGCTGAAGAACACAAGTGCTGAAGCTGAAGACTAAAGTGCTGAAGCTCAACAGCTGAAGAACATAGTGCTGAAGCTGAAGACCAAAGTACTGAAGTTCAACAGCTGAAGAGTCCACAAGTGCCGAAGATCAAAAACTGATGTACAAAGTCTGAAGACAAAGACTGAAGACAAAGACTGAAGACATCAGTTGATGACATCTACTGAAGTCATCAGCTGATGAAACGTCTGAAGACCAAGTGCTGAAGTTTCAGTAGTTTGTCACAACAGCTGAAGAGTACTTCTTCAGTAGTTGTGTTTATCAGTAGTTTTATATTTTTACTTTCAGTAGTTTTGTAAAACGACTGAACAACTTGTTCTTCAGTTGTTGTAGTTTCAGTAGTTTCTTATCAGTAGTTTTGTAATAAGTAAACACTTAGCTTCTTGTAAGAAGATGTCAGCTGCTTGACATCTTTAGTAGTTTCAGTGTTTCAGTAGTTTGTTAAATAACGGTTAGATGTCACTATCAAGTGACATCAGCCTACGTCATCTTTCCTTATATAAGGAAGAATGACCTAAATTGTAATTTTGTGAAGCCATCCTAAAGCGTGTGATTGAATGAAATATTCCTTTTGCAAAAACTTTCTCTCTCTATAACTAATTCTGTTCATTGCTATATCCTTGGTATTCTTGCTCGAATTGTGCTAGTTGGTACTCTATTCCGCTGCTGAAATCATTCGAATCGATCAAACTAGATGCTGAGATCCTATCAAATGGTATCAGAGTAGGTTAATCATTAATCAATCTAACAATTGATCATTGAAACTGCTCATTTGCTCTAAGTTTGATCGAACTAGCAAATTCGCGCGAATCTGTTATAGAGATGAAGTTCTGTCGTTTTGGCTATTTTAATTGAGGTTCTTAGTGGTTTTGAGCTAAATTTGTTTTGCTTATCTTGAATTTGTCTGAATTTTCGAAAATGACTACACCTTCTAATGATCCACACAATACTGGTTCCTCAACCAAGCCTCCGATGCTGGTTAGGAATGAGTATAACATTTGGCAACGAAGAATGCTCCATCACCTGTCTGTCAATAGTTCAGGTTGTTGGACATCCGTGGTACATGGACCACATAAGCCAATGGTGAATCATCCGGAAACAAATCAGTTGATTCCGAAGAAGAAGGAACAATACTTGATGAGGACAAGAAGTTGTTTGAGATTGATGCTAAAGCCCATGGAATTCTGGCCATGGCACTGCCTAATGAAATCTATTCCGGGCTTATGCATCATGAAACTGCACATGACCTTTGGAATGCACTGAAAGAACAATTTGGTGGCATGATGAGGTCTTAGCAAACAACAGGGAAATCCTCGCCCAACAGTATGAGACTTTTGCTCATAGAAAGGGTGAGACTCTGACTCAGCAGTTTGAGCGGTTTTCATGTTTAATCTCTGAGTTGAAAATGGTTAAACATGAATATACCAAAAGCCAAATGAGTCACAGATTCCTCAGATCACTGCCTGAGAGATGGGACACATAACAATTGTCCTACGCTGCAGTGCAAATCTGGATAGTCTATCTCTCACCCAACATCATGGGAAACTTCTTACATTCGAAAGAGAGATAGAGCAGAAAAGGAAACTGGCTTCAACTGGTAAGCTCACTCAAGACTTTGTACCAGGCAATACTGCCTTGGTTGGTCATGAGTCAGAATATGCTTCATCTGAATGCCAGTATGATGAGCATATTGAGTTCTCTTCAAACACTTCTGATTCTGCATTTGTGAGTGTTGATAGTCAGTTTACTGGGTGTAATAATGACAATCTATGCTTCATCATGGATGATCTTAAGGGGATTGCTGATGATGACTTAGAAGAGATGGATATTTTGAGCCAAATGGCCTTGATAAATATCAGATCTTAGAAGTTCTACAACAAACTAGAAGAAAGTTCCTAGGACTCTCTGGCAAAACCAAAGTTGGTTTTGACAAGAGTAAGTTGAGGTGTCACAAATGCCACAAGCTTGGACGCTTTGCTAGAGAATGTAGATCATCTGGATCTAATTCTTCTGCACCCTTTGTGACTTTCCTTGGCAATAGTCAACAACATAGAGGGCAACATCTTGTCAATTCTGGTCATCATTCTCAACCACAATCTCCTGCATATTTTGTTCCTCAGGGTCCAATGCCATATCCTTACCCTTGTTATTACATGCCACAAACCCGTCAGGTTCAAGCACCCATTGCTCAACAACCACATGCTCTTCCTGAGCCTCAACCATCTCAATCTCATCAACCTCCTCAACCTCAACAACACAACTTCTTCACCCCTGGAGTTGTTGACTAGAGCAGTTTACCAGATGACATGTCTGGTCATGAACAACTGTTCATAGGTGCTGGTCAACATGGTGGTGACAGTCCTTTTGGGAATCTGGCACTTATGGCTTTGGAGTCTGCAGATGGATCATCCTCAAATGCCTCTTCATCACAGGTATCACAGGTATCCTCTGAGGCTAAGGCCAAATTATGTTCTGAAACATGCATAGCAGCATTTGCCTCTATTAGAGAAGCAAATGTAGCTTTAATTAATAAGAACATAGAGCTAGAAAAGATCATTTCTAAAAGAAAAACTGAGTTTGAGTCTATGCTTAAAGAGAAAAATGATGAGATTTATAAACTTAAATGCCAAATCACTGATGATAAGGCTAGGGAAGAGGTACTTTTAGAAAAGTACAAAGACCTCAAAGAAACCCTTGCAGTCACCCAAGTAGAGTGTGATCGATGGGTACAATCATGCAAAGGTTTTGAAATGCTTCTTAGTAAGCAATCATCTTCCAATGTGAAGTATGGTATTGGTTATAATCACACTGCTCCTCCTACAGATTTTGCTTCAAGAGCAGAAGTGAAATCTGATGGAGAAAGCAATAACCAATCCACCTCATCATGTGATTCACTTTCTGATAGAGCACCATCAGAAGTTGAAGTTAGTATTATTCCCTAGTTGAACCTATCAGCTGATCTTGATGGTTCAAATACTGACACTCACATGATCAAAGAGTTGATCAACTCAGGAGTTATTTCTAGAAGTCCTGAAAGGACTGGAGAGCAAGATTTAACACCTGAAGTTCAAACTCCAACTACTGTCAGCACTGAAGAGAAGAAAACTATCAGTAGAAAAGGTTTGAAGACTACTAAAGAGGAAGTCAAGAAAGCAAATAGTGCTTCCAAAGTGCTGAAGAACAAGTCTTTAGTAGTTTCATTCTCTTTAGTTGATGATCAACATAAGATGAAGAAGAAACCATGTGAAATATGTGGTTTGTTCAATCATCTTACAGATGATTGTTGGTACAAAAGAGGATCCAAACTCAAACATAAAGAGGAAACTAAAGAGAAAATGGTTAAAATGAAAACTGAGTTTGAAGCCACATTTGTACGAGCAACATCAAATCCTGTAATCCTTAAGTCCAAAAAGAAATCCAAAAAGGAAGGGGTTAAACAGGTAACAGCTGAGATCGCTCAAAAGAAGAAGGTGCAACATAGGAACTTATCAAACTCCAATGCCAATGTGTCTGGAGTGCTGAAAGCTTTATCACAAAATCAGACACAGCTGGTTATGATGGTTCAACATCTATTGGGAAGAGTTAACCAATTAGATGTTCCTATGTTGAAACCACCGAAAAGGAGGTCCAAGCCAAGGATTCCTCTTCTTCACCATCTTCTTCCTCTCAGGCTGTTGTTTCCAACAAACCCGTTAGTTTACCATCTGTTGATGAGAACAGGCCCAAAACCAAAAAGGTTTGGGTCTCAAAATCTAACTAATTTGTTGTGTTTTGCAGGTTTCTTCAACATGCCACAGAGGCATCTGGTATGTAGACAGTGGAGGATCCATGCATATGACAGGAAACAGATCACTTCTTAATGACTACTCTCAAGGAAGGAAGGGGTTTGTGTCATTTGGCAATGATGCAAAGGGTTACATCATCGGCAAAGGCTTTGTTTCCAATGGGGAAATAAAGTTTGATGATGTTAACCATGTGGAAAATCTCAAGTACAACCTCTTGAGTGTCAGTCAAATGCGTGACAAAGGCCATGTTGCTCTTTTCACCAGTCAGAACTGTCGGATTCTGTCATCCAAAGTTCTATGTTTGATTGATAAGGTGTTGGATGAATACACTCTCCTGAAGGCCGACAGGACAGGAAGAGTGTATGCCTTAGATCTTTCCAAGAAAATAGATCTCAAAGGCCATCCTTGCCTATTTTCCAAGGCTTCCCCTCAAGAATCTACTCTATGGCATAGAAGGCTGGGTCATGTTAATCTCAAAAACATAAATCAGCTGATAAACCATGGTTTAGTAAGGGGACTGCCTATGAATGAGTTCAAATGTGAAGATAACTGCACTGCTTGTTTAAAAGGAAAACAACACAAAGCTTCATTTCCCTCCATAGAAGAACCTAAGTCCACTGCCTGCTTACAGCTTCTTCACATGGATCTCTTTGGTCCTGTGAGAGTGATGAGTATGGCTAAGAAGAAATACTGTCTGGTAATTGTGGATGATTACTCCAGATTTGTATGGACTTTCTTCTTGCATTCAAAGGATGAGGCAGCTTAAAAGATTATCAACTTTGTGTTGTATGTTGAGAAGCAGTATTCTTTCTCAGTCAAGTGTATTAGAAGTGATAATGGAACGGAATTCAGAAACAATACACTTGATGAGTTTTACCTCTCAAAGGGAATCAAGAGGCAGTTTAGCATTCCAAGAACTCCTGAACAAAATGGAGTAGTGGAGAGAAAGAACAGGACCTTTATTGAAGCTGCAAGGTCCATGTTGGCTGATTCTGGACTGCCAATGACTTTTTGGGCTGAAGCTGTCAATACAGCTTGCTATGTACAGAATAGAGTTCTAGTAAATCAGAGGTTGATGAAGACTCCATATGAAGTTCTTCATCATTTGGCCCCTCTAATTTCATTCTTCAGAGCTTTTGGGTGTCCTTGTTTCATTCTCAACACACGGGATCAACTCCAAAAATTTGATCCTAAGGTGGATGCAGGGTACTTTGTTGGTTATTCATCAACTTGCAAAGCATACAGAGTCTTCAATTGTAGAACAAAGATGGTTGAAGAGACACTACATGTTAAGTTTAATGAATCTCCAAAGGACAAGATTCCACAAAGCCCTGTGGAGCTATTTGATTTGGACATACTGCAATATGTTCCTTAATCAACTCCTGCTGTTGCTCCTGTCAACAGTTCACCACCTGGTGGTACTGCTGGTGATGATGATGATGATGATAGCAGTACTCACCTCTTCAGGTTTAGTGACCAACTTCCTGTGTCCTCTAAACCTGATACTCCTGTAGCTTCAGTAGCTTCATCAACAACAAGTGCTGATGAGATTTCTGCATCTTCAACTTCATTGAGTTGCCACCATCTACATGGTTTCAAGAGTCTACATCAACATCTGTTGCTGCTGAAGGTTCTACAAACACTTGCACTGGTCTCATTGTTTATCACGAGCTAAAGAATCACCAAATGTCTCAAATCATTGGTGATATCAATGCTGGAGTTTCAACCAGAAGTCAATTGTCCAATTTTCGCTTCTATGCTCTCTTCATCACTCAGCTAGAGCCAACGAATTATCATGTTGCACTTAGAGACAATGGCTGGGTTGAAGCAATGCAGCTTGAGCTTCTTCAGTTCAAAAAGCAGCAAGTGTGGGAGCTTGTTCCTCTTCCCCCAGGTAAGTGTGCAATAGGCACTAAATGGGTGTTTAGGAATAAAATAGATGAAAATGGGCTTATTGTTAAGAACAAGGCCAGACTGGTTGTTCAGGGATTTGCACAAGAAGAAGGTATTGATTATGATGAAACCTTTGCCCCTGTAGCCAGACTGGAGGCAATTAGATTGTTCTTAGCCTATGCTGCACTCCACAATATTAATGTTTTTGAAATGGATGTTAAAAGTGCATTTTTATATGGTAAAATAAAAGAAGAAGTTTATTTGTGTCAACAACCAGGTTTTGAGGATAATAAACACCCAGAATGGGTATACAAGCTTGATAAGGCTCTTTATGGGTTGAAACAAGCTCCTAAAGCCTGGTATGAGACATTATCTAACTTTCTTCTGCAAAATAATTTCACTAGAGGCTCCATAGATAAAACCTTATTTATTAAGAAGGTGGATCAGCATAAGCTACTTGTTCAAATTTATGTTGATGATATTATATTTACATCCTCTGATCCCCAGTTGTGTGATGATTTTACAAAATTAATGCAAAGGAAGTTTGAAATGAGTGCAATGGGAGAATTACAGTTCTTTCTAGGCTTGCAAATCAAACAAAAAGCTGATGCAATTTTCATTCATCAGTCTAAATATACAAAAGATCTTTTAAATAAGTTTGATTTACAAAACTGTAAGTCCTGTTCTACTCCCATGTGCAACACCACATAATTGGATATTGATCAGAAAGGTAAAGCTGTTGATGAAACGCTTTACAGATGTATGATTGGGTCCTTGATGTATTTAACAGCTTCTAGACTAGATATTATGTTTGCTACATGTGTTTGAGCTAGATTTCAGGCTGCACCTAAAGAGTCTCATCTGATTGCAGTCAAGAGGATCTTTAAATATTTGCAATGTACACAATCTCTAGGTTTATGGTATTTCACTGGGCACTCTTGCAAATTAGTTACTTTCTCTGATAGTGACTATGCAGGGTGTAAGTTAACCAGGAAATCAACTTCTGGTGGATGTCAATTCCTAGGCAACTGTTTGATTTCTTGGCAGAGTAAGAAACAAACATCTGTTGCTACATCCACTGCTGAAGCCAAGTACATTGCTGCTGCAAGTTGTACATCCCAAGTACTCTGGCTTCAGAATCAACTTTTGGATTATGGCATTACAGAGACTAAGACTCCGTTATAAATGGATAGTGCTTCAGCTCTTTGCATTGTCAAAAATCCAGTCCAGCACTCTAGGACCAAACATAAAGAAATTAGACATCATTTTATAAGAGATTGTTTTGAAAAGGGTCTAACTAATCCTATGTTTGTGCCTAGTGCTGATGAGCTTGCAGACATTTATACTAAGCCTTTGGATAGTTCAACTTCCACAACCTGGTGTTAAGGCTTGGTATGCTGCAGCTAGAATAAGTGACAACTACTGATGATCTCAGTAATAAGTACTCATGATCATTGGTAACCATGTCACATATAAGTACTAATGAGTTCTTTTACCCTCAGTAGTTTTTATAACTACTGAAGGCTAATGCCTCACAATTACTGAAGTACTTATTTGTTCTAAACTACTGATGTAGTTACAACTATTGAAATCAGTAAAAACAGATATGTACTGACGTCCTATGAAACATCTGAAAAGGAGATGAAAAGTCTGATGAGTAAGTGTTGAGGACAGTATGAAACAGCTGAAAAGCTAAGAATTGACGAAAACATCTGATGAGTATTTATCTTCAGTTGTTTCTACAACTGCTGTTTCTAAACAACTGAAGCAAGACCACAGTCTTCAGTAGTTTCACAACTACTGATAACTAATACCAAGTCTTCAGTTGTTTACAACAACTAATGGCAAAACCACTGTCTATGAGTAGTTTCACAACTACTGATGACAAACACCAAGTCCTCAGTTGTTTACATCATATCAAATCAAAACCACGACCTTCAGTAGTTTCATAAATACTGATGGTTAACACCAAGACCTCAGCTGTTTCAACGTCTGATGGTCAAAACCAAGTCTTCAGTTGTTTTATAACACCTGATGACAACACCACCACTATCAGTCGTTTTAAACCTCTGAGGTTAATACCACGTCATCAGTAGTTTCAAACAGCTGACGACCACACCAAAACCTTCAGTAGTTTTCTTTCAGCCTTTTCCTATTCCAACCCTATAAATACCTGTCTTCTTCTCAAACGTTCCATTAGCCGTTCTTCTGACCTTCATACTTTCAAAAATGGCAACTATGAGTCTAAAACCCAGACATAATTGCGTCGACTATCTCACGAAATTTGCCTTCTGGAAAAAGTTTGATCACGCCATAGACCTAATGGTTGATTCTCAGTATAGTACTGCTCTGCTCTAAAACCCAACCATCTACCCAGAGTCACTAAGTCAGTTTTGGTCCAATGCCTACGTTCACACTGATGTGCCTTCCGGCTAAATTTCCGTTTGGTCATTGGTCAACCAAAAACAAGTAGAGGTTACACCTGATAGCATTCGTCGAGTGCTAAATTTACAAGATGCTACTGCTGTGACTGAGTACCCGAAGGGCACAACTGATATGTCCTTCATCAACAATGGGTACGACGAAAATCTTCGAGCTGCTACCATACTGAAGAAGAACTTCCCTGATGCTGAAAGACTGATATTTCATATGGTGAATGTTTGCTTAGCCTCGAAGACATCCTCATGGGATCAAATGTCTTCCCGGTGGCAACAGGTATTATATTCAATTCTAGAACACCAACCTCTAAATTTTTCACAAATTGTGTTTCTAGAAATCAAAGATCTGGCACAGAAACCTGTGGGAAACTGATGGCTATTATATCCCAGGTTTCTGCTGGCCATAATTTTAAATGAATTACAAACTGATGGCCTTGTTGGCCTTGGAGTCCCTGCTGTTAGGACCTGGTATTTGACCGAAATACCTAGAGATTAACGTGTAAACCACATCAAATAGTGCGGAATCCTATTTGATTGGCGATCCAATCAGTGAGAACACACGAAGAATCAATCAAGAATTGAAACTAACGTTAGAAATCGATTGGGAATCGATCTAATGTGTTCTATGACTTGGAGAACGAATTAGAAGGTTTCTGGATGGCTAGGGTACGTCTGGAATCGTAATTGATCGAGAGTCCTTGTTTTTCACAAATTGAGTTGTATTTATAGGTTGGTACTATTCAATCGTGCGACTGAACCATTAGTATGGTTCAGTCGTGCGATTGAACCATGCGATTGATACATTCGTACGACTGAGTGTTTAGTCGTGCGACTGAGCCAATCTTATGTTACAATCGTACGACTGATCCAGTCTCCTGGTTCAGTCGTGCGACTGAGTCAATCATGTGAAGTTATTCATGCGTATGGTTCATTCGCATGAGCCATTCGCATGAGAACTTCATTATGTTAAGTTTGAATGTATTAATTAATAAACATTATGTGTTCATTCGTGCAATCACTAACCTAATTAACCAATTCAATGTCGACTCATTAATGAAACATTAACATTATAACTAACAAACAATCAATATCATTTCATCAATCATACCAAACAAGATCTATTACATCACATATCATGATCTAGGGACATACATGTATCAACAAACTCCCCCTTGGACCTAGATCTCTCTAATGTCTTGTTTTCTTCATTACCTCCTCATATTTCTTGTACATGTCCTCTTTTGTGACTCCCGTGTGAATATCAAACGCGAAGCAAAGTCTTATGACATTTTGGAACTGGAGGGCCTGTTCAATATCTTGCGTATCATAGAACAGTGGCCACTTGTAAAGTGTATAGACATCATTTTCCGACAAGTTGGTAAGCCACATCGGTCGAATACTCTGATTGTATCCATTTGGACCTCTTTATTTAGGACTATGACTGCTTCTGCTGTTCTCCAATCGTAGTACCACCACTTAAAGTGTGGTGTGAAATCCTTTGTCATTTCCCGGAGTGGGATTCTTGACATTGTGCGCGGAGGATTCCACTTCAACACTATCTTCGGTTTTCCAGTAATGGCATCCATCTCAGACCTTCTAATATACCTTGTAGGTTGTTGAGGTCTGAAGTTAATCCACCTGGTGTGGTACTCTTTCTTTAGGGCAGCCTCAAACCAGCCTGACATCTTTCTCGGGTCAGCATACAACAACTTCAATTTGGCTATCTGGTTGAGCTCAAAACCTGGTAGAGTCTTTAGATCATGTGGAAATCTAAAGTACTCTATGCCCTTCTCCCTCTTAACGGCATAAACGTTAAGATCATCAAAATATGCCCATGCTATAATCTTGCCTGGCACCTTAAGATGTTTCTTGACTCTGTAGATCTTGGTGTAGGCATCCTTCTTCGGCGTAGCACGTTGGGCTCTAACTTCTATAAAACATGCATCCCATTCAGCCTTACGGATATCAACATCATCCTTTGAGGCTTGAGCCATTCCCTCTGTCTTCTCTGACTCTTGCTCCATTTTGTCTAACACCTCAAATGTATCACCGACAAGAGATTCACCCAGATTGGGAACCACATTGCCCTCATTGTCAGCATACTGAGGATAGTGCTCTGCAGTGACATCTTCTATCTCTATTTCATCAATGATTTAGCTCGTCATCACATGTAGAATTACATGTCGGAGCATCTTTCACTATTCATCAGGATTGAGCTTGAAAATTTCTGCCAGTTGCTCGTTTGATAGATCGTGAATTATTTCCCCTTCTTCAGGGGTATAACTCACTGACCTTCTGACAATCCCTTGCAGATCAAGAACCATTGTGAGTTGAGACTTGACCTGCTGAGGGGGAGCAATATCAAACTCATCTCTTTTGTAATTTGGATCTGTTTGATTTACACATTTCACACTCAAATCATTAGTAATTTATCAAACGAAATGCATTAACTTAATATAAACATTTAATACATGGTTTTCAATACAGAATACAAAAGTAAATAATACATAAACATCTACTATTTACTTTTATCCTAAATACTCGGCTCATCACATGGAGGTGCAGAAGCAGAAGCTGGCAGATCTTGTCTGTTCTTTGATCTTTTCTCTTGCCCTGGAGCAGAGACAGATTCAGATGCTTCTCCTCCGTCAGTGTCATCATCTTCGTGCCATTCTTCAGTTTTCTCTTCGTCAGTTTCACTCTCATCATCATCATCATCGTCTTCATCATCATCATCATTTCTGTCCCCATCCCTTATCTTTAATGGCTCCTCCTTCGATCCTTTCAGCTTTAGCAAAATGGTCTTTTTAGCCTTTTCCAACTCCTCTATTTTCTTCTCTGAGGTGATGCTTTGAGCTTGGAGAAGGGCTATCTCGTTGCTCTGGGCAGCCATCAGTCGGGCCTGCCTTTCTATCACTTGAGCTTGCTCTGCAATTTGGTGAGTTTGTGCAGCAGTCAGGTAGTAAGCTGGCGGATTTGGGATGCCTTTTCCTCATCGGCAGCCAGCAAACGCATTACCATTCTGTTTAGTGCCGACAACTGTTCTTCTACCGCAACTGTAGGTAGAGGTGATCTGTAAGTGGATGAGGGATAGGCTGAGGGCTCGGTTTGGTGGCTCGTGGTGGTGGTGGGTGTTGTGGTGAATATCGGGTTAGGTCGGGATGATAGTGGTGGAGTGAGGGGTGAATGATGTAGTGGTGGCTGGGATCTGTATTGTGGTGGTCGGTCTCGTGGTGTCTGTGGTTGCTGTGGGGGCTGTGGTGGCTATGGTGGTGGATGGTGTGTCTGAAGAAGTGGTGGTAGTGGTGGTGGTGGTGGGGCTGTAGTGGCTGAGGTAGTAGTGATGAAGGTCAAAACGCTTCTTCTTTGGTTTCTGCCCATGGGGTTGAGCCATCCGTTTCTCCTCGTTCCCTTCGAGGTGGATGCTCCCCTCCTACCCTGCCAATTGACCCTGGAGCATAGGTCGGGTCGGTCTCTGTCTCTCCAGAGTCTCTTGGGTGCTCACCAACCACCCGAAGCCCATGTACTGTGGGAACCACTTTTCTTCCCACAGTCCTGGTGAGGGGCTCCTCATCAGACTCTTCTTCTTCTACTTCTGTCTCAAGGACAAAATCATGATGAAACCCAGCTGATTCGGTAACTTCTGCAGCTGGGGCGGATGCTGGAGGCACGACATCAGATGTAGTGCCTCTCTGTGGAACATGCATATTGTCTCCGGCACCCCCACTATCATCATCATCTGAATCATCAGTGGGTAGGACAATTGGCTCCACGTCGGAGTCACTGTCCTTGTGACGCCATTGGCGTCTTCCCGGTCCCATATAACTTTCATCTGCTAAATGGCCAATCAGCCTCTTTGCCTGGGGCTTCACTTGCTTGCCCCGGTACACCACCATCCTACCCAAAGTAGTGTCATCCATAAGTTCCAAAGTCACTGCATCGTGACTTTCCTTGGGGAGCAGAGCCAGCTTCTCATTGAATATCATCTGAAGAATCCTTGGATACATACAAAACCTTCTTTCCCTTTTGCTTCAATGTTCTCTACCAAATAAGCAAAGATCATATTCGAGAAGCTGAAAGGGTGGTTCAGCACCAGAGCCATGAAGGCATTTTGTATCTGATCTGATAGGTCATCGAAACCACCCCTTCTAGAAGCAATGCACTTAAGAATCACATGTGCCAGATATTTATATTGTGGGCACAGGTTGCTCTTATTTAGCACCCCCGAGTTAATGTCCCCCGCATACTTGATTCGGAGGAAACACCCTCTCACTGTCAAAGGATGTAACTTAGTGGGGTGAGTGGAGTCATCCCCAAACTCAAGGATTCTCTGGATGTCAGTAGTGGTAATGTCGATAGCTTGACCCATAATGGTGCTTCGGATGCTGTATGGCTCACGAGAGCGATCCACTGAGGCATTCTCCCAGAATGCCTGTTGTAGTGATTTGTAAGGCGTGCACGGTGTAGATATAGCCTTATGTATCCGTGAGCGTTTGAGGAAGGCTATAATCTCGGAGAACTTGGCCCCGTTTCGAGTTGTGTGGTCCAAATGGGCACATATGTTGTGCTTTGGATTAAGAGACCATCTGTCAGCCATTTTTCCTGAAACACAAACACATGATCATTAGTACATAATACATTAGAATTCAGTTCTAAGTGTAGTGTTTCACTTCCATTCTGATTCATTCATGCGACTGGAGTCATTGGGTTGTTCTTTAGTACGACTGAGTTCATTCGGTTGAATGAGACATGTGATTGAGTTCAATCTGCCGACTGAGTCTTCGATTGGTTCAGTCGGCCCACTGAACTCATTCGGGTGGTTCATTCGGCCGAATGACCCAATCGCAAGGTTCAGTCGTGCGATTGGAGTTCATTCGAACGACTAGTCGCTTGCCCCACTGTTCGATTGCCTGTGGGTCGAATCTTGACCAATTTAAGTCATTTAACAGTGTTTAATGGTCCATTAGGCTCGCCTACTGGTCACTAATAACCTATTAAACTTAATTTTAACATTTTGCTTAGTTTACAGAGGTGATTAGCTCATTTCACAGTTCGGTTCTTGATTCAATCGAGTGTCTCTTATGTAGGTTCTTTAATCTTCTGATTTTGGTAAGATTCACGAGTAATGTACCTGTAAAATCATCACTCGAATCTAAGAAACTCAACAGCAATGTAAATCAGGATCTGTAGCAATTTTGGCAGAGTAACGGGAAAAATGCGATTTGGGTGCGATTTTGGTGTGATGAGGAACATGCGATCGACTGAGGCCCTTAAATACTGAACCTAAGTTCAATCGGCCGACTGGCCTCATTCCCTCAGTTCATTCGGGCGACTGAGTCTCAGTCGTACGATTGGCCTAGTCAATCGCATTCAGTCGGCCGACTGAGTCTCAGTCGGTCGACTTCCTCATTCGGTCTCTTTCATTCGCATCTTCAGTTGACCGACTGAGCCTCAGTCGGTCGACTGCTTCATTCTCCCCCTTCTATTCGGTCGAATGGATCATTCTCATGTCCATTCGGCCGATTGGGAGCCATTCGCATAGTTGGTCCTTAACCATGATCCAATCGTGCGAATGGGTCACACTTAGCGAGTTTACAGTCATTTTGAACATTTTACTTTTAAGACCCTTTTAACTTTTGACAATAACATTATAAGCTCTTAACCAATTCAGTCACCTCAGACGTGACTCTTTTAAACACGTTGTCACCTCTAACGTGACTCTTTAAACTTTGAAAAACATGTGGCCATCTCAGACATGACCCTTTTAGGTGACTTAATTCCATTCTGATTTTCCTGATGTAGTCCGACAGACACACACACTAAAAGATTAAACTAGAAACTTAAACTAAATACACAAATAAAATTTGTTTTTGGACTTTTTGTGAGAGATAAAACCCTAAGATGGAAATCTACGGGATTTGGTTCCGAATCGAAAGCTTCAACTTAGATTGACCACACCTGGACCAATTCAATTTTGGAATCATACAGGAACATCAAATCATTTGGGACTTGTTATCAAACTCTTTCGATGCTCAATTCTTGGTGTTCATCCAGAGTCATCAGCAGCTTTAGGGAATCATACTGGAACTCTTAGATTACCACATTGATTTGAACTTTCAAGAATGGCAGCCACAATGATTGTCAATATGTTTGTCCACTTAAATCCATACACAGACTCTTGACTCAAACCGGTGATTGTTTTGGGTTATTTAATTCAACGAACATTTGTGGATCCCACACTTATATGGTAATCAACATCCTCAGGAGCTTTTGAGCGTCTACGGGTATTGTTAAGAAGAGACTATTCTTAGAGCTTTCATAGAGAAACCAGTCCTCAGGTCAGTGCCATCGCACAGCAAAGAGGCGGCAAACAACAATGAATTCTAGAATATCTAGGTTATGCTTATCCTCAGGTCAGTGCCATCGCACAGCAGAGAGGCACAAACCTATCTCCTTGTTAGAGCAGCTTTTATTTTGCACCAAATGCACCAACAACATAGGTCATTAGCTTGATAGCATTTTTCTTTCAATTTTTTGTGCTTTGCTCTATTTATGGTCATCCGCACACATTTGTGGCGTTTACATGCTCATTACCCCATATTGGAATATTATTGATTGTGTTAACCGGTGATAAGATGGAAGCCCATAGTCAGTTGAACAACTTAGTTTGATCTTGAGATCACCAGTCCGGTCTAATCATCTATTGTGTTGAATCTACCGACATATCAATTGTGGTCTAGCAACCTCTAGGTCTACTCTCATTGTGTTACCTTAGGAGTTACCAGTTTTTCTATCATCTTCCCTTTTATATGCTTAGACTACACAGACTTATACTTTGAATTTTTGTCATTTTTCTAAATTAGGATTTTAAAGTCCTCTTGACTTGTTCCTGTGTACTATCATATTCCAAGGGTTTGAATCGGTATCACAGATACGATCTACCTTGTATCAGCTTTCCACTCCTTCTCCCTCGGTTTCTTTTTTTTTTAATGTTGCTTGCTGACTTATTCTCCCCCTAAAATACTAAAATCAAACCTGGTTTAATTATTTTAGGATTTTAATAAACAGCAGAATAACATGAGTTTAATTTAACAGACTAAAATAAACAAATAAAATAAAATAAAAAGAAAAACTAACTAAACTACATCGGACTACACATGATCATCATCAGGAATAACATCACTTCTCTTTTTAACGCCGTTGACCTCTAGCAGATATTGAAAACGTGGTTTATCAAAGGCTTTAGTATAGAGGTCAGCGCGTTGAAAATCAGTATTAATTTTTACCACATCAATTAAGTTCTTTTCGAAACAATCTCGTATGAAGTGATATTTAATACCGATATTTGGTCTTAGGATGTTGGACCGGATTTTTAGTTACTGCAATTGCAGCAGAGTTATCTACAAAAATAGGAGTAGAAGGAACGTTAAACCGTATCCCGCATTTGCTGTTGAATCCAGATGATTTGTGAACAGCAACTTGCAGCAGCAACATATTCGGCTTCACAGGTTGACAATGCAACCGATGTCTGCTTCTTACACTGCCAGGTAATTAATCTTCTCCCAAAGAATTGACACCCTGCTGATGTAGACTTGTAGTTCATCTTGCAGCCTCCGTAGTCCGAGTCACTATACGCCGTGAGCTCAAAATCATCATCATGAGGATACCACAACCCAGTGTGGGTGTACCCTTAGATAGCGAAAATCCTTTTGACCCCGATCAGATGATTGACCTTAGGTTTAGCCTGATATCTAGAACATAAACATGTCGCATACATGATATCAGGTCTAGAGGCAGTGAGATACATGAGGGATCCAATCATTCCTCGGTACATCGTGGCATCCACCAGATCTCCATTTTCATCAGGTGCTATGTCGTGATTCGTAGCCAGTGGAGTACCAGCAGCAGATGCATTCTCCATGTCAAAGCGATTGAGAATGTCTCTTACGTACTTGGTCTGATGTAGAAAGATCCATTTGGTGTTTGATCCACCTGTAGCCCGAGAAAGAACTTCATCTCCCCCATAGCACTCATCTCAAACTCTTTCTGCATAACTGCTTCAAATTCTTTGCATAACTCTTCGTTCTTTGAACCAAAAATTATGTCATCAACATAGATTTGTACGAGCAGTAGGTCGCCATCTTTTTCTTTAATGAACAGCGTGCAGTCAATGACTCCCCTGCGAAAGCCGTGTTTCACAAGATGAGTCGAGAGTTTCTCATACCAAGCTCTTGGAGCTTGATGAAGCCCGTATAAAGCCTTGTCGAGCTTGTAGACTCTATCCCGATGATAAGGATCTTCAAATCCCTCGGGTTGACTGACATAAACTGTTTCTCTAATTTCCCCATGAAGAAATGCACTCTTCACATCTAATTGATAGACTTTAATCTTCATGTACGATGCATAGGCAAGGAAGATACGAATGGCTTCCATCCTTGCCACGGGTGCAAACACCTCATTGTAATCAATTCCCTCGACTTGGCGAAATCCCTGAACAACCAGTCGAGCCTTGTTCCTGATAATGACCCCTTGGTCATCTTTCTTGCATTTTAAAACCCATTTGGTGCCAATGACCTTAGCACCTTTAGGTCTATCAACCAGAGACCATACACCTAACTTCTTGAACTGAAGAAGTTCTTCTTGCATTGCACTCACCCGCCTCATCATTTAGTGCTTCACTGACATATTTTGGCTCAACCTGTGAGACAAAACACCGATAGGCACCATCATGAATATATCCTTTTCCATAACAGAGGCATAATCAGCTGAGTACAACTGATTTCGGGTTTGTACTCCTGATCGGACATCCCCAATGACATTGTCTAAGGGATGATAAACGTTTAGACGTGATCCTGGAGTAGTAGGAACAGCTACCTCAGAGCCAAGATGATGAACATTTGGTTCTTCATCTGAGGTAGTTGGAGTTTGAGGCTCTGACGTCGAAGGTGCACCACTGGTAGATGCTTGTGGACTTTCAGGAACTGGAACCTGTTCCTCCTGACTGTTCTGGTATCTTCTTCAGCTTCATTTTCAGAGGAGGTGTCACTGTCGTCGATTACTCCCCCTGAATGAGTAGATGATTCTCCCTGTGAGCTAGATGGTGGTGGATTCAAGCTATCATACATCATTGTGTAGCTAATTCGTCATCCGAGGGAGAGAGAGGAATGTTGAATGACTTGAAGAATCCATCATAGTCAAAGAAGTAGGCGGGTCCTTTGCCAGTAGGTGGTGTGGTGAATCGTTGAACGTCAACATTACACCAAACTTCTACTAGACCTGTTGAGTTGTTGTAAACTCGCTTGTTAGGTATGTTGTATCCTAGAAAGATGCCTTCATCTGCCTTCTCGCTGAATTTACCTTCTTGTGTCTTCTTCAGAAGTGTGCACGGCGCCCCAAATGGTTCGAGATACTCCAAGTTCGGTTTGCGTCTTGTAGTAGCTCGTAACATGTTTTTCCGTGGCGCTTGACTATCAGGACTCGATTCAGTGTATAACATGCATTTGCCACTGCCTCATTCCAGAATTGGATAGGCAGTTTCGAGTCTGCCAGCATAGTCCGTGCTGTCTCTATCAAGCTCCTGTTTTCTCTCAGCAACGCCATTCATCTGAGGTGTGTAAGCAGAAGTGAATTGATGCACAATCCCCTTTTCCTTGCAGTATTCCTCCATCCAATGGTTCTTGAATTCCGTTCCGTTGTCTGAGCGTACTTGTCTAACTTTCAGCTTGTAGAGAGATTCCAGTGTGGTTACCAACTCCTTGAATGATTCAAATGTTTCTGATTTGGATTTCAGAAACATTACCAAGTGAACCTTGAGTAGTCATCGGTGACCACAAAACAGTACAAGTCGCCTGCAATGCTCTTTGTACTGACTGGACCGAACAGATCCATGTGAAGAAGTTCAAGAGGAAGTTCTATTGAATTAACTTTCTTTTCTTATGAGACTTCTTTGTCTGTTACCTTTCTTGCAAGCTATACAGAAATCAGGAAGCTGAAAGTTCTTGACATTTACACCTCTCACCAGATCCTTCTGAATCAAGTGATTCATCTTCCTTTGACTGATGTGTCCCATTCTCCTATGCCAGGAGATGGAGTCTTTTTCAGTAGCTTTGGATAGAAAACACTGAACCTCATGATCCATTGTAGAAGCTGTTGACAGATCCAAGACATAAAGATCTTTATATCTTGAAGCAGTCATCAAAACTTGGTCCTCTGGGATCACGTAGTCTTTCTTCAGTACGTAACACTCTTGTTGTCGAAGATGACTTTAAATTCCTTATCACATATTTGAGAAACAGAGAGTAAGTTGTTTTGAAGTTGCTGAACATAGTTCACCTATCAAACTTAACTTTCTGATTTCCAACTTCTCCCTGAGCTGTGATATATCCTCCCTTGTTTCCAGCAAACGAAACATGCCCTCCTTTTATTTGTTTGACATTTGATAAAAGAGCTCTGTTTCCTGTCATGTGCCTGGATGCTCCGCTGTCTACTATCCACGTGTTAGTTTCAGCACTGTATTGAACAACCTGCACATACAAGGTAAAGGATTAGTTAGGTTAGGAACCCAAGCCTTACTGGCTTGGGTTCCCAGAGGCATCACACATCAGAAATTCAACCCATTGACCTTAGAAGGTGAGGGTAGCTCAGGTTCCTTCTTGTCATCATTATCAGCCACAGAAGTTGACTTCTCTTTCCATAAGCCAGATTTGTGCAATGCCTGTTTGTGATAAACAGTCGACTGGCTAACAGATTGAACTTTCTGTTCACTAGTTCGTCTAGGTGGAGTTAAAGAGCTCCTCTTAGAAGCCCTAGGTTTTGAGTCCTGAAGTGCAATCTTCTTCCTAGGTGTTTGATAATGAGGACAGTAGGAAGCAATGTGTCCACATTCTCCACAGTTGTAGCACACCCTGCTATTAACTTTATGATTAAACTTTCTTTGTGGAGACGTGTGTGACACTCTAGTAATGTCACTCACTTTAGGTTTTGACTCTGGTTCTTTTGATGTGTTTACTGGTTTAACAAAATTATTGATTTAACCTGTTTGACATCCTTTTCTTTTTGGTTATTGGTCTTTGACTTGAAGTATGTGAAGGTGATCCTTAAAAGCCCTTTTTGGTTCTGATTTGACTTTGTTAGAACCTGACTTTAAGTTAACCTTTTCAAATTCCTTTTCCAGATTAACACAAGGTAATTTACCCTTTGCCTTTGAAGTGGTCTCCTTTTGTTTGTTTCCAGTGTCAATAGATGAACATAAGGAATCTGGATCACTAACAAGAGGAGTAGACACTACATGATCCTTGATGGGATTACAATTTATAGGTCTAGTTTAGGTTCATCAAAGTCTCAGGTGGTGGTGGAACCACTTTATAACCCAGTCCCTCCCCGTTGTTCCTTTCTTTCACTAAGTGTTGGACTATGTGCGATGAACTAGTCCAACTATGCAGTTTCTGTTTTAGTGAATTTACTTCTACTTCTAGAACTGCCTTTTGCTTCTTAGTGTCTTCTAGGGAGTTTAGATAATACCTAATGTCATTAGCTTATTAAAGGCAACTACTTCGGTTTCCCTAAGCTGTTTAGTCAAAAGGTCTATCTTTTCTTTATAACTGAGCTCATTTTGTTTTAATACCCTATTAGCCTCAGTGCATAGATGCAAATCTTTATCAAGTTATCATTATGATCTAATAACCTAGCAAATTTAGCATCTATGCTATTCCTAAAGGCATCACAATCAGAACAAGCATGATTATTAAACATTGTGTCAGTAGTACTTACCTGAGCTGATTCAGAAGCATTTGCCATCAATGCAGTATCAGATGATTCTGATTCTTTTGCTTCTATCTTTTCTGTCTCTGACATGGTAGTCTTCACTTTTGGCTTGTAATTGACCTCGGTTGCAGTTGCTTCTTCACTATGTGACATTGCTATCTCAACTGCTAGATATCCTTCACTAGCGGAATCACTGTCAATATCTTCTACATTTGCAATGTTTGATTCCCCTGGTGAGACAAACCTAAAGCTCCAATCCTGTCCTTCATCATCATGAGCAGTCAAGGCTTTTGAGTCCTTGTTTGAGGAAGTAGAACTGGTAGTTTGCTTGTCTAGACGAGTGAAGGATGAGAACGGGTTCCCGTTCCCAGTCTTCTTTGGCTTCACACATTCTCTCTTGAAGTACCCCTTTTCACCACAGTTAAAGTAGGTCACTTTACTCTTGTCGAAGCCAAAGGTGGTATCCTTAGTAGCAACCAAGTTCTGTCCAGTCTTTTTCACAACTTCTTCGCCCTCCGGACAGCACTTGCTAAGGCCCAGATTATGTCCATTCTCTCAAGCTCCATTTCGTCCACCTACTCGTAGTCCTCGTCTGCCAGATGGCAGTTTCCAATCTTTCCAGCAACAAGTTCATCATAGGAATGGACCATTGCTGCCAATAGATCCATGTGCTCTCGAGCTACTTCCACAGTCACATTACCGAGGTTCTCGGTCTTCAGTCTAGTAGCATTCGCTTCAGATCCAATGTATTGGGTACAAGAAGACCCTGACGTTTCTAAACCTAAAGCAGGTGCATGTGTAGAACTCGATGAGCTAGACACGAATGCAGTCTGGAGGGGTGCTCCAGATGTCTTAGCTTGAGGAGTGGCATTGTATAAAGCTGGATTTTGATTGTACGTAGACTTTTGAGCTCTGTACTTCATTCTAAGTGATTCTTCTCGTAACTTAAGAATGAAGTCATTAATATCCAGTTTTGACAGCATTCCATTCTGTCTAAGATTAGACACGAATGAAACCCATTTTTCAGGCAATCCGTCTGCAAAATTATTAACTTTCTCTTCCATGGTAGTTGCCACCCCATGTGTAATCAGTTCACTCATCAGATGGTAGAATCTATCTATAACATCGTCCAAACTCTCGTTTCCCATCGATGAGAAGTTGTCGAATTCCTTCTTTAACTCCTTAGCCTTGATTGCCTTCAACGAGGCATTCCCGTCGTACCTCTTCTCTAGCTCATCCCATAGTTTCTTGGACTGCTTATTCTCTGAGTACTGGTGGAATATCTCTTTAGGGATAGACTGTGTAATCAATGCATAGACCCTCTTCTCTGCATTATATTTGACTTTCTGCGGTTAACTTTACTCCATCGGCTCCCACCGGTGTACTATATCAATCTCGATGGCCTCCCATAGATTCGGATCCACTCCATTGAGGTAGATCTCAAAACGTTGTTTCCAGTGGGGAACTCATCTAATGTTAAAAGCTTTGGTGGTTTATTATGATTACCCACCTCACTCTCAAGTAGCAGCAGGTTCTGGATCCTAGAGTCCTTCCCAGCAGTAAAGGCTGACATTTGATCTTCCATTGTAAATAACTTTAAGTCTAATAAGCAATTTTCACTCGGCCGACTGAAGGGTGCGAATGGACTAGTGTGCGTATGAACACTCAGTCGTGCGTATGAACTCTACGACTGGTTCAATCGTGCGGCTGAACTAAGTGATTAGCTCAGTCGTGCGAATGAATCTGATGCGTATGAACCGTGCGACGAACGTTCAATCGTACGAATGAAGATACGACTATGTCCAATCGTGCGACTGAGCAATGCGAATGAGTCCAGTCGTGCAATGGCTCACATCGTGCGACTGAAGCTGCTGTTATGCGAAAATTTCTAGGTTAACGTGTTTTAGCCGTAAAAATTCTAACTTTCGCAAGGTTGAATTGCCTAAGTCCGTAGAACCAAACTTTGATGAGCAGGGAACGTCCAATATCACTTTTGACACAAAAGATTGCGTTTCTAGTGCAAAAACACAAACTTTTTATCAATCTTGATTGAATCACACTTAATCAAGAGCCAATGCTCTGATACCACTTGTTAGGACCTGGTATTTGACCGAAATACCTAGAGATTAACGTGTAAACCAGATCAAATAGTGCGGAATCCTATTTGATTGGCATCCAATCAGTGAGAACACACGAAGAATCAATCAAGAATTGAAACTAACGTTAGAAATCGATTGGGAATCTATCTAATGTGTTCTATGAACTTGGAGAACGAATTAGAAGGTTTCTGGATGGCTAGGGTACGTCTGGAATCGTAATTGATCGAGAGTCCTTGTTTTTCACAAATTGAGTTGTATTTATAGGTTGGTACTATTCAATCATGCGACTGAACCATTAGTATGGTTCAGTCGTGCGATTGAACCATGCGATTGATACATTCGTACGACTGAGTGTTCAGTCGTGCGACTGAGCCAATCTTATGTTACAATCGTACGACTGATCCAGTCTCCTGGTTCAGTCGTGCGACTGAGTCAATCATGTGAAGTTATTCATGCGTATGGTTCATTCGCATGAGCCATTCGCATGAGAACTTCATTATGTTAAGTTTGAATGTATTAATTTAACGTTTAGGATCTCAGCCCTTGGTTTAATCGATTGAACAGATATAGCAGCGGAATAGCTCAGAATTAGACAAATTCAACAAGAACAATTGATATAAAACGATAAAAGAATTTTGTTATAGAGAGAGAAATATCCGACAAAAGGAATATTGCATTAGGATTGTCGGCCTCAAAGCACGATTACAGGTGAGTCATCTTTCCTTATAAAGAAAAGATGACGTAGGCTGATGTCACTTGAAAGTGACATGTAACCGTTTTATAACTACTGATTTTAACAACTACTGAAGATATCAACAACTGACATCTTCTTACAAATGTTCCTAAGTGTTAAACATCTCATTTACAACTACTGAAAAACATAAAACTACTGAACTACAACAACTGAAGAACAACCTCTTCAGTTGTTTACAAGTACTGAAAAGAAAAATAAACAAACTACTGAAAGGAAAAGAAAACTACTGAAGAAGAAAATCATCACAACAACTGAAGAAGCCCTCTTCAGCTGTTGTCATCAGCTGTTAACATCAGCTGATATCTTCAGTACTTGAACATCAGACTTTGTCTTTCAGCTGTGATCTTCAGTCTTTGTCTTCAGTACTTGTTGAAGTCTTCAGACTTTAGATCTTCAGCTGTTGTCTCAGTCTTTGTCTTCAGTACTTCAGACGTACTTCAGCAGTTGTATTCTTCAGACTTTGTAGAACAGCTGATCAGGTCTTCTTCAGCTTTGTGATGTCTTGTGGGACTTAGAGGTTTCTCTGATCAGGCTCATTGGTTCTTTTGGTCCAACAAACTCCCCCTGAACCAATGCAGCCAAAACCTCTAAGTTATTTACGAGTCCCACTTATTTTGGCAGATAGATTGGTCTCTTATCTTCTTGATCAGATGAGAAGTGACCCTTTTTCAGCCGGCCTGGGAAGAAGTCTCTGATGATCTGTTTGGCATGATATGGTTGGGAGCTCTGTATTGGGGACTTGGACACGAGCTGTTGCCCCAACCATGAGATCTACTTCCCGTGTATCAGCCTATATGATTCCCTGGTGTAAGCCCTTAAAACATGATTTGCTCATCCATTGTCAGCACCTCGGGCACACCATCAAATAATCCTTCTCGGCCATACACTTCAGATATGTACTTGGCCTGTTTTCCATTTTGAGCTCAACCGTTGTTATTTGTCTATAAGCAAACTCATCTGGATGAGTTCCTTCTAAGAGCAGGTTGAGCTCTTCTTGTTTGAAGTTTTCAAGTCGTTTGTAAACCAATCCCTTCTTTATAATTTTGTTCTCTAACATCTTTTGAGGTGGTTGTTTGGCTTCATAGGCTTTCTTGAACTCTTCAACAATTTCCCAGGGGACACTACAAGCACCACAGTGATGTCTTCGTCGACAACTCTCTTCACTTGGCCCTTGTATCTTGAAGGAATTTCTTTCTTGACAATCCGGTGTGCCACCCTAGGATCAGGCCATATCCTTACTCTTTCCCTTTGGTATTGAAAGGTATTAGCAAGGGTGTACAATCTTAATACTTCTTTCTTCATGCTGATCATTGAAGAGGATGTAGCATATGCTTTGTCAATGCTTTTCAGCATTTCCTCATCATGTTTTTGCATCTGTTCCTCTTCAATCTTTATCATTACATCATGCATTTGAGAAGCAGGAGTGATGGACATTGGTTTAGCCTTAGGCAAAGTAATGACTGCAGAGAGTGGCAGTCTGTCTTCATCCTCCTCTTCATCTTCATCAGGCCTCAGTACCTTTCTTTTCTTTTGGCTAGGTACATCACTGGCAATGGTTTTTTGAGGTAAAGGATTTGGTTTTGTGGGTTGGATGTTGGTTTAGAGGGTAAAGGAGTTGTTTTAGTGGGTTGTGGAGATAGTGATTTTGAGGATTGAGGTTCAGACTGTTTTAGCATTTTGGCTGTAAGGGAGGCTTTGGTAAATTTTGTCAGTTCTTTTCGATTCCCAACCCCAGTTTCATTCAATACCTCAATCACTAGACCTTTGGAGTATTCTTCAGACGAACAAATCTTGGTGGTTATTGCCAAGATGTTGTCCCTGGTCCAGGCCCTTATTTCCATTAGAGATCTTCCCAGGTATTTAGCTATAAATCTAATCATTATTTCCAGCCTTTCTCTTTCTAAGGCATCATAGCTAGCCCATCGGAATGATCTCCTCTGTTTCCATCCTTCTGATCTCGGAGTCTAGTTGTTTGATGTCAAAACCCTGCCTATACAACTGCTCAATGATTTTATCCATTGAACGGTTATGGTTGGCGTCAGCTTCTTTCACCATATCCTTCAGCTCCTTCTCCTTCTCAGACTCTCCTTTTCTCTTTTGATATGTGACATGAAAGTCTTTTTGACTTTCATTCACTTCAGCTCCCTTCACATCTCCTTCTCTCTCATTTACAACCTCAGATTCTTTCGCCTTCTCCCCATCTATCCTCTTCCTTTTTCCTTTAACTAACTGACTCTCCCCCTTTTTGGTTGCATTGGAGGCAAGGGTTTGAGCAGTAGAAAGAGATTTAGTCACCAACTCCTCCACCAAGGGTTGTATTATTGTAGGAAGCCTCTCATCAATGGCTTTGATCACTATATCTGTGATCATGGGAGTGATGAGAGGTAGGGAATTTTTGAAGGGTAGCAACTGATTGATCAGGGTGGTTCTGTTCCTGAGAATCAGTGCCGAAAGCAGAGGCTGGTGGCTCGGAAGTATATACTGGCTCAGTGTGTAGGGGACCTTCAGAAGAAGGTGCCATCTGTGGGTGTATTGTGGTGGCAGATGGACTTGCATCCTGAGACATCTTGGCCAGCAACTCTTTGAGTCTGCTAACCTCATCCTCTAGAATGGGTTTTGAGCAACTACATCAAAGAAGAAGCTCAGGTCATCATCAGTTGTGACTGAATCACCTGACCTCCTGACAAAGTCAGAATGAACATGCCTTGAGTGTAGATCAATTGTAGCATGTGCCCTTGTTCTCGGTTCTGGGGACTTCCAGCCTCAGGACTATGTCCTTCATCAGTGTTGCCACTGGTGAGGACTTAGAGATGTTACCAATTGCATCCTGGTCATTTGCTGAGTCAGAAGCAGTGGCAGCCTCACAGAAGTTCGCACCTCCTTATCTACACTAGAAGATGGAACATGATAACCCCTGTGCTGTGGGTTGACAGAAGCATTGTGATCCTCCCCCTCAGGTGTTGAGGTTATCCCAGTAGTAATTGGTGTCTGGGTGGGGGGTGAGGAATGCCAACTGCGTCAGCACTTTTGCAACAATGATAGTAGGGCTTTGAGGGCGGTTGCATCAGGAGAGGGTGGGAAGCAGTGTGCACAGGGACAGGTGGTGCTCTTCAATGGTAATCCCCTCAAGTGAGGAGGATCCCAGCATTGTGGTTTCCCTTTGAGTGTTGCTTCAGGTTCCTTTTGAGAGGAACCTGAGCGGCTTCAGTGGGTGGAGTCACAGTCTTATGGGGGGTTATTTCCAGCAGAGATAAACTGCGTTGTGCAGCAGGAGCATCCACAGGGGACTCAATTCCCTGAGTAGCTTTCTTAGGCTTCGTTCTTTGTGGTTTGGAGAGGGACTTTGGATTTGGAGGTGGAGGCTGTGGGTTCCAGCTGCGTGGGTTTGCGCAGCTTGGCAGCCTGTTTGAGAGTTTGGTCAGTGTTGTGTCGGGAGTATACCTCCGGCAATACAGCCAAAGCAGGGACTCCCAGACCAACTAGTCTCAGCAGAAAGCTGATTCTCTATTATGGCCATTATAAACCGAGGATATAGTATCCAACGGTTAGAAAGTGGTTTGTGGCCATATCCTTGAGTTCAAGAAAAATTATTTCAGAGAAGTTTAGTGGTTCTTGTTCAAGGATAGAGAACAATACCTGTTGCCATCTGGAAGACAGTTGATCCCAAGAGGAAGTCTTCGGAGCCAGGCAAACATTTACCATATGAAATAATAATCGTTCAGCATCTGGAAAATGTTTCTTCAGGATTGTTGAAGCACTAAGATCACCCTGATATCCATGTTGTCCAAAGGAAAGATCAAGTTGGCGCTTAGGATATCCAACAGGGTAGGCAGCATCATCTAACAGTAATATTTGGCGGATGGTAGCAGTAGAGATGACCACTTATGCGAGTTGATAGATGAATGGATAGATTCTCCAGTAACTGTCGCATTCATCCAGAACTGACGTAGCGAATCGGCATAAATGATTGGATTTAAAAGGAAAGCCGTTTTTAGTGGGGATTGGACCATAAGATCTATAGCATTTTCAAATTTGGTCCAGAAGGGCGATTTTGTAAGGTACGCGACACAGTTGTGTCGAGGTTTGAGTTGCATGGTCGCCATAATGAAGGTGAAAGGTTTTCAGAGCTTTTGAAAAGTTAGGTCGTGAAAGAATGAAAAACTCTGAAAGAGGGATCAGGTATATATAGGGTACGGGTTATGAAACGACTGAAGGTTTGGTGTTAGTCATCAGTATTGAAGCTACTGATGACGTGGTATTAACTTTCAGACGTTTGAAACGACTGATGGTATTGGTGTGGTCAGCAGTTTATAAAACAACTGAAGACATGGTGTTTACTATCAGACGTTGAAACAACTGAAGTCTCTGATTAGGCATCAGTAGTTTTAAAACTACTGAAGACAAGTTGGACTTCAGATGTTGAAACAACTGAGGACTTGGTATTAGTCATCAGTAGTTGTGAAACTAATGAAGACCGTGGTTTTGCCATCAGTTGTTGTAAACAACTGAAGACTTGTGTTAGTCATCAGTAGTTGTGAAACTACTGAAGACATGGTATTGCTTCAGTTGTGTATAAAGAAACAGCAGTTTGTGAACTACTGAAGAGAGAGTACTCATCAGTAGTTGTCGTCAATTCATAGCCTTTCAGCTGTTTCATACTGTCCTCAACACTTACTCATCAGCTTTTAGCTGTTTTCAGTAGTTTCATAGGACATCAGTACTTATCTGTTTCTACTGAATTCAGTAGTTGTAACTATATCAGTAGTGTAGAACAGATAAAGTACAGTACTTAAAGCATTTAGCCTTCAGTAGTTATAAAAACTACTGAGGGTAAAATAACTCATCAGTACTTATATGTGACATGGTTACCAATGATCATCAGTAATTACTGAGATCATCAGTAGTTGTCACTTATTCTAGCTGCAGCATACCAAGCCTTAACACCAGGTTGTGGAAAGTTGAACTATCCAAAGGCTTAGTAAAAATGTCTGCAAGCTCATCAGCACTAGGCACAAACATAGGATTAATTAGACCCTTTTCAAAACAATCTCTTATAAAATGATGTCTAATTCTATATGTTTGGTCCTAGAGTGCTGGACAGGATTTTTGACAATGCAAAGAGCTGAAGCACTATCCATTAATAATGGAGTCTTAGTCTCTGTAATGCCATATCCAAAGTTGATTCTGAAGCCAGAGTATTTGGGATGTACAACTTGCAGCAGCAATGTACTCGGCTTCAGCAGTGGATGTAGCAACAGATGTTGTTTCTTACTCTGCCAAGAAATCAAACAGTTGCCTAGGAATTGGCATCCACCAGAAGTTGATTTCTGGTCAACTTACATCCTGCATAGTCACTATCAGAGAAAGCAACTAATTTGCAAGAATGTAGTGGAATACCATAAGCCTAGAGATTGTGTGCCTTGCAGATATCTAAAGATCCTCTTGACTGCAATCAGATGAGACTCCTTAGGTGCAGCCTGAAATCTAGCACAAACACATGTATAAACATAATATCTGGTCTAGAAGCTGTTAAATACATCAAGGAACCAATCATACATCTGTAAAGGGTTTCATCAACACCTTTACCTTTCTGATCAACATCCAATTGTGTGGTGTTGCACATGGGAGTAGAACAAGATTTACAGTTGTGTAAATCAAACTTATTCAAAAGATTTTGTGTATTTAGACTGATGAATGAAATTCCATCAGCTTTTTGTTTGATTGCAAACCTAGAAAGAACTGTAATTCTCCCATTGCACTCATTTCAAACTTCTGTTGCATTAAGGTTTGGAAATCCTCACACAATTGGGGATCAGAGGATGCAAATATAATATCATCAACATAAATTGAACAAGTAGCTTATGCTGATCCACCTTCTTAATAAAAAGTTTTATCTATGGAGCCTCTAGTGAAATTATTCTGTAGAAGAAAAGTTTGATAAGGTCTCATACCAAGCTCTAGGTGCTTGTTTCAACCCATAAAGAGCTTTATCAAGCTTATATACCCATTCTGGGTGCTTATTATCCTCAAAGCCTGGTGGTTGACACACATAAACTTCTTCTTTTATTGTACCATATAGAAAAGCACTTTTGACATCCATTTGGAAAACTTAAGATTGTGGAGTGCAGCATAGGCTAAAAACAATCTAATTGCCTCCAGTCTGGCTACAGGGGCAAAGGTTTCATCATAATCAATACCTTCTTCTTGTGCAAACCCCTGCACAACCAGTCTGGCCTTGTTCTTAACAATTAGCCCATTTCATCAGTTTTATTCCTAAACACCCATTTAGTGCCTATTGCACACTTACCTGGGGGTAGAGGAACAAGCTCCCACACTTGCTGTTTCTTGAACTGAAGAAGCTCAAGCTGCATGGCTTCAACCATCCATTGTCCCTCAAAGCAACATGATAGTTCTTCGGCTCTAGCTGACTGATGAAGAGAGCATAGAAGCAGAAATTGGACAACTGGCTTCTGGTTGAGACACCAGCATTGATATCACCAAGGATTTGAGATATTGGGTGATTTTTCAGCTTGGTAAACAATCAAATCTGTGCAAGTGTTTGTAGGGTCTTCAGCAGCAGCAGATGTTGATGCAGATTCTTGAAACCATGAAGATGGTGGCAACTCAAATGAAGTTGAGGATGCAGAAATCTCATCAGCATTTGTTGTGGATGGTGCGGCTGGAGCTACAGGAGCATCAGGTTTAGAGGACTCAGGCAGTTGATCACTAAACCTGAAGAAGTGATTACTACTATCATCATCATCTTCAGTAGTAACACCAGGTGGTGAACTGTTGACAGGAGCAACAGCAGGAGATTGATAAGGAACATATTGCAGTATGTCCAAATCAAAGAGCTCCACAGGGCTTTGTGGAATCTTGTCCTTTGGAGATTCATTGAACTTGACATGTAAAGTCTCTTCAACCATCTTTGTTCTGCAATTGAAGACTCTGTATGCCTTGCAAGTTGATGAATAACCAACAAAGTACCCTGCATCCACCTTAGGATCAAATTTCTGGAGCTGATCCTTTGTGTTGAGAATGAAACAGGGACACCCAAATGCTCTAAAAATGAAATGAGAGGGCCAAATGATGTAGAACTTCATATGGAGTCTTCATCAACCTCTGATTATTAGCACTCTATTCTGCACATAGCATGCTGTGTTGACAGCTTCAGCCCAAAAAGTCAATGGCAGTCCAGAATCAGCCAAACATAGACCTTGCAGCTTCAATGAGGGTCCTGTTCTTTCTCTCCACGACTCCATTCTGTTCAGGAGTTCTTGGAATACTAAACTGTCTCTTTATTCCCTTGGAAAGGTAGAATTCATCAAGTGTATTGTTCCTGAATTCTGTTCCATTATCACTTCTAATACACTTGACTGAGAGGGAATACTGCTTCTCAGCATACAACACAAAGTTTATGATCTTCTGTGCAGCTTCATCCTTTGAATGTAGAAAGAAAGTCCATACAAATCTGGAGTAATCATCCACAATTACCAGACAGTATTTTTCTGTGCCATGCTCATCACTCTCACAGGACCAAAGAGATCCATGTGAAGAAGTTGTAAGCAGGCAGTGGACTTTGGTTCTTCAATAGGTGGAAATGAAACCTTGTGCTGTTTTCCTTTCAAACAAGCAGTGCAGTTGTTTTCACACTTGAACTCCTTCATAGGCATTCCCCTTACTAAACTATGGTGTATCAGCTGATTCATGTTCTTGAAATTAACATGTCCCAGCCTTCTATGCCATAGATTAGATTCTTGAGGAGAGGCCTTTGAAAATAGGCAAGGATGGCCTTTGAGATCAATTTTCTTGGAAAGATCTAAGGCATACACTCTTCCTGTCCTGTTGGCCTTCAGGAGAGTGTGAGCATCCAATACCTTGTCAATCAAACTCAGAACTTTGGATGACAGAATCCTGCAGTTCTGGCTTGTGAAAAGGGCAACATGGCCTTTGTCACACAATTGACTGACACTCAAAAGATTATACTTGAGATTTTCCACATGGTTGACATCATCAAACTTTATTTCCCCATTGGAAACAAAGCCCTTCCGATGATGTAACCTCTTGCATCATTGCCAAAAGAAACAAATCCCTTCCTTCCTGGAGAGTAGTCATTAAGAAGTGAGTTGTTCCCAGTCATATGCATAGATCCCCACTGTCTACATACCAGATGCTACTTTGGCATGTTGAAGAAACCTGCATAAAAACAATCAGTTAGTTTTGGAGACCCAAACCTTTTTGGTTTGGGCCTGGTCTCATCAACAGATGGTAAACTAACAGGTTTATTGGACACAATAGCTTGAGGTGAAGGAGATGGTGTAGAAGAGGAATCCTTCGGCTTGGATCTCCTTTTCTGGGGTTTCAACACAGGGCCATCAAGTTGGTTAACTCTTCCCAACAGATGTTGAACCATCATTACCAGCTGTGTCTGATTCTGGGAAGAGAGCTTTCAGCTCTTCAGACACATTGGTATTGGTGTTTGATGATGAGTTCTTGTGTTGCACCATCTTCTTTTGAGCAACCTCAGCTATTGCCTGTTGCACTCCTTCCTTTTTAGATTTCTTTTTGATCATAGGAGTAACAGGATTTGATGCTGCTGGTACAAACTTGGACTCAAACTCAGTTTTCATTTTAGCCAAATTTTCTTTAATTTTCTCTTTTGTTTGAGTTTGGATCCCTTTTTGTACCAACAATCATCTGTGAGATGATTGAATAGACCACATATTTCACATGGTTTCTTCTTCATCTTCTGTTGATCATCAACTAAAGAAGATGAAACTACTGAAGACTTGCTCTTCGGCAGTTTAGAAGCACTTTTTGCCTTCTTGTCAACTTCCTTAGTAGGCTTCAAATCCTTCCTACTGACAGTTTTCTTTCTTTAGTGCTGTCAGTCATTAGGATTTGAACTCCAGATGTTATCCCCTGCTCTCCAGTACCCTTACCTTCTAGGGATAACACTTGGGTTGATCAACTCATTGATCATGTGAGTGTCAGCAGTTGAACCATCAATATCAGCTGATAGGTTCACAGAGGGATTACTACTGACTTCAACTACTGATGGTGCTTTATCAAGTAGTGAATCACATGATGAGGTGGATTGGTCATTACTTTCTCCATCAGAACGCTCCTGCTCTTGAAGCAAAACTGTAGGAGGAGCAGTGTGATTATAACCAATTCCAAACTTCACATTGGAAGCTGTTTGCTTACTAAGAAGCATTTCAAAGCCCTTGCAAGATTGTACCCATCGATCACACTCTACCTGGGTGACAGCAAGAGTATCTTTGAGGTCTTTGTACTTCTCTAAGAGTACATCCTCCCTAGCCTTATCATCAGAAATTTGGCATTTTAATTTGTAAATCTCATCAGTTTTCTCTTTTAGCACAGACTCAAACTCAGCTTTATTTTTGGAAATTGTTTGTTCTAGCTCTACATTTTTATTGATTAAAGCCACATTTGCTTCTCTAATAGAGGCAAATGCTGCTATGCAAGTTTCAGAACATAATTTGGCCTTAGCCTCAGAGGATACCTGTGATACCTGTGTTGAAGAGGTATTTGAGGATGATCCATCAGAGGATTCCAAAGCCATGAGAGCTAGATTTCCAAAAGGATGCTCACCACCATGTTGACCAGCACCTGAGAACAGTTGTTCATTACCAGACACATCATCTGGTAAACTGCTCCAGTCAACAACACCTGGTGTGAAGAAGCTGTGTTGTTGAAGTTGATTAGGTTGATGAGATTGGGATGGTTGAGGCTCAGGGAGTGCATGTGGTTGTTGAGCAGTGGGTGCTTGAACCTGACCTGGTTGTGGCATGTAATAGCAGGGGTATGGATATGGCATTGGCCCTGTGGAACAAAATATGCAGGAGATTGTGGTTGATGATGATAACCAGAATTGACAGGTTGTTGCCCTCTGTTTTGTTGACTATTGCCAGGGAAAATCACAAAGGGTGCAGGAGAGTTAGATCCAGATGATCTACATTCTCTTGCAAAGTGCCCAAGCCTGTGGCATTTATGGCACTTCAACTTACTCTTGTCAAAACCAACTTTGGTTTTGCCAGAGAGTCCTGGGAATTTCCTTCCAGTTCTTTTGTAGAACTTCTGAGATCTGATATTTATCAAGGCCATTTGGCTCAAAATATCCATCTCTTCTAAGTCATCATCAGCAATCCCCTTGAGATCATCCATGATGAAACATAGATTGTCACTATTACAACCAGCAGAATAACTATCAACACTCACAAAGGCAGGCTCAGAAGTGTTTGTAGAGAAATCAATATGCTCATCATACTGGCTTTCAGATGACGCATATTCTGACTCTTGATGTCCAATCAGGGCAGTGTTCCCTTGGACAAAATCCTCAGTGAGCTTGCCAGATGAAACCAATTTCCTTTTCTGCTCTATCTCTCTCTCGAATGTAAGCAGTTTCCCATGAAGTTGGGTGAGAGATAGGCGATCAACATCAGCATTTGAGCGTAGAACAATGGTATATGTGTTCCATCTCTCAGGCAGTGATCTTAAAAATCTATGGTTCATGACTCCTGGTATATTCATGTTTAACCATTTTCAATTCAGAGATTAAACATGAAAACCGCTCAAATTGTTGAGTCAGAGTCTCACCCTTTCTATGAGAGAAAGTCTCATATTGTTGGGCGAGGATTTCCCTGTTGTTTGCTAAAACCTCATCAGTACCACCAAATTGTTCTTTGATGGCATTCCAGAGGTCATGAGCAGACTCACAATGCAGAAGCCCAGAGTAAATCTCATTAGGAATAGCCATAGCCAAAATTCCATGGGCTTTTGCATCGATTTCAAACAACTTCTTGTCCTCATCGGAGTATTGCTCCTTCTTCTTTGGAACCAACTGGTTTGTTTCCGGATCATTCACCATTGGCTTATGTGGTCCATGTACCACAGATGTCCAACAACCTGAGCTATTGACAGACAGGTGATGGAGCAATCTTCTCTGCCAAATGTTTACTCATTCCTCACCAAGATCGGAGGCTTGGTAGAGGATCCAGTATTGAAAGGATCATTAGAAGAAGTAGTCATTGTGAAAATCAGACAGATTCAAGTAAAAACACAAAATTTAGCTTAAAACCACACAGAACCTCAAATAAAACGGCCAGAAGCGATACACTCTCAATCTCTATAACAGATCCTTGCGAATTTTGCTAATTCGATTAAACTTAGAGCGATTGAACAGTTTCAATGATCAATTGTTAGATCGATCAATGATTAACCTGCTCTGATACCATTTGTTAGGATCTCAGCCCTTGGTTTAATCGATTGAACAGATATAGCAGCGGAATAGCTCAGAATTAGACAAATTCAACAAGAACAATTGATATAAAACGATAAAAGAATTTGTTATAGAGAGAGAAATATCCGACAAAAGGAATATTGCATTAGGATTGTCAGCCTCAAAGGCACGATTACAGGTGAGTCATCTTTCCTTATAAAGAAAAGAATGACGTAGGCTGATGTCACTTGAAAGTGACATGTAACCGTTTTATAACTACTGATGTTTAACAACTACTGAAGATATCAACAACTGACATCTTCTTACAAATGTTCCTAAGTGTTAAACATCTCATTTACAACTACTGAAAAACATAAAACTACTGAAACTACAACAACTGAAGAACAACCTCTTCAGTTGTTTACAAGTACTGAAAAGAAAAATAAACAAACTACTGAAAGGAAAAGAAAATACTGAAGAAGAAAAATCATCACAACAACTGAAGAAGCCCTCTTCAGCTGTTGTCATCAGCTTTAACATCAGCTGATATCTTCAGTACTTGAACATCAGACTTTGTCTTTCAGCTGTTGATCTTCAGTCTTTGTCTTCAGTACTTGTTGAAGTCTTCAGACTTTAGATCTTCAGCTGTTGTCTCAGTCTTTGTCTTCAGTACTTCAGACGTACTTCAGCAGTTGTATTCTTCAGACTTTGTAGAACAGCTGATCAGGTCTTCTTCAGCTGTTGTGATGTCTTGTGGGACTTAGAGGTTTCTCTGATCAGGCTCATTGGTTCTTTTGGTCCAACATAAACATTATGTGTTCATTCGTGCAATCACTAACCTAATTAACCAATTCAATGTCGACTCATTAATGAAACATTAAACATTATAACTAACAAACAATCAATATCATTTCATCAATCATACCAAACAAGATCTATTACATCACATATCATGATCTAGGGACATACATGTATAAACACCTGCACCAGCTATTCTAGCTGAGGTATACTCCAGGCATAACTCCGACCAATCTCTCGAAGAAGCTGCCCGTTTGCTCAAACCCAAGCAAAGGGAACCCACAGCTTCAACTGCCAGATCCAAAGTTCCCACCAAGCCAAAATCCAAACCTAAACAAGCTAATCAGGGAGATGAGTCCCCTAATGATGCTCCTGTACCACCCAAACAGGATAAACCTACTGGTTCAAACCCTCTAGTAGTGTTAAAGACTCATCCAGCAACAGCCGCATAGGTATCCTCTCAAAAGGATCCTGTTGCAACCACTTCAGGGGAAACCACATTACTGAGACCTCTCTCACTTGAGGGGGTTATCATTGAAGAGCATCCCTCTCCCCGGATGCAATCAGCTTCTATCCCCTCTCCCCATGCAAATGCCCCCCAAAGTCCAACCATTATAATTGCTAATGTGCTGACTCAGCTGCATGCCTCTCCTCCTCCCCTACAACCACCAACAAAGGGGAGAAAAACAACAATTGAGGAAGAGGATACACATGCTTCTGACAACCCACAGCACCGGGGTTTAAATGTTCTATCTCCTGGTGTGGATATGGAGATCAGAACATCTGGTGAGGCTGCCACCTCTTCTGATTCAGCATATGATCAGACTGAGGTTGGTAACATAACTAAGACCTCACCAGAGGCAACAGCTGATGAAGGACAAAGTCCTGAGGCTGGAAGTCCCCAGTTCCAAGACAAAGGGGCACATGCTACATCTAGTCTACACCCAGTGCATGTACATCCTGCTACAAGCAGGAGGTCAGGTGATTCAGCATCTGCTGATGATGACCTGGGCTTCTTTTCTGATGTTCTTGCCCAGAACATAATCCTAGAGGAGGAAGTCAGTAGGCTGCAAAAACTACTTGACCAACTCTCTCAGGGAGAAAGACCATCTGTCACCACATCAACCCAATAGATGGCACCTTCCTCTGAAGGTCACTTAAACACACAGCCACTCAAAGAATCTCAGCCACCTGCCTCTGTTTCTGGCACCATTTCTCAGGACCAAAACCCCCCTGAGCAAATGGATGCTATCCCTCAAAATCCCCTATCTCTCATCACACCGCAGATAACTGAACTTGTCATTAAAACTGTTGATGAGAGACTTTCTTCTGTCTTACAACCTATGGTGGAGGATGTACTGAGCCAAAAGCTTTTTGTTGATCAAACCCTTAAAACCAATGCACCCAAAAAGGGGGAGATTCCAGTAGTGAAAGCTAAAAGAAAGAGGATGGAGAAGGAGAAAGAAAAAGAGAAGGACAAAGAAGTGGAAATAGAGAAGGACTGTGTGTATGAGACCGAGAAAGAGAAGGAGTATGAGAATGAGAAGGGAGCTGAAAAGGAGAAAGCACATGAAAGTCAAAAGGACTTTCATGTCACATATAAGAAAAAGAAAAGTGCTGAAAAAGAGAAAAACTTGAATGAAATGGTTAAAGAGGCTGATGCTGAACACAATAGATCAATGGACAATATCATTGATCAGCTGTTTAGGCAACGTTTCAATACTGAAAAGCTGGACTCTGAAATAAGAAAATTAGAGATTGAAGAGATTCAACAAAGATGGGCCAGCTACAGCACAATGGATAGAGAAAGACTTGAGATCATGATCAAATTTATCAGCAAATACCTTGGGAGATCATTGATCGAAATAAAATCATGGACCAGGGACAGCATCTTGGCCATAACCTCCAAGATCTGTTCGTGTGAGGCATATACTAAGGGATTAGTAATAGAAGCTTTGAATGAAGCAGGAGCAGGGAGCAGGACTGAGCTAGCCAAACACTCAAAAGCCACACTCACCTCCAAAATGCTAAGTCAGCCTGTCAACATTCCCTCTCCAAAACAACCACAACCACAACCCACAAAACCAACTCCCTTACCCTCAAAACCAACAGCCGATGATGCACCTAAGCAGAAGAAGAGAAAGGTGTTGAGGCTGGAAGAAGAAGAAGATGATGATGAAGACTAGCTGCCGACCTTAGCTGTTCTGCAGTTGCCTAAGGCCAAAGATCTCTCTCTTGCAATAACTCCTGAGCAACAAAGAGATGCAATCAAAATGAAATTGGAAGAAGAAGAACAACACGGATTGCACGATGAAGAGTTATTGAGGAGAGTAGATAAAGCATATGCAGCCACTTCCTCCATCATTAATATGAAAAACACAAGCTCAGAGGATTTATACTTTTAGACATACTTTTCAGTATGTGAAAGAAAGAGTAAGAATTTGGCCTGATCCCAGGGTGGCTCACAGAATACAAAAGAAAAATATCCCTCAGAGATACAATGGGCAAGTGAAAAAGATTGTAGATGAAGTGATCTCCTTAGCCCTTGTAGTCTCACCCTGGGAAATCCTGGAAGATTTCAAAAAGGCCTACACCTCAAACATGCCCCCACAAAAAATGCTGGAGAACAGAATGATCAAAAAGGGGCAGGTGTATAAGAGGCCGAATGAGATCAGAAAGGATGAGTTACCACTGCTGTTAGAAGGGCATCATCCTGATGAATTTGCTTACAGACAGATTACAACAGTGGTACTCAAAAATGGAAAAAAGGTCAAATTCCTGTCTGAGTACTATGGGCCAGAAGGATTCTTCGATGGTGAGGCAGAGGAGCTCACCATGGAGGAACAAATTGTATTTTTGGAGGCCTACACCAGGGAATCCTACAGGCTCATAGTTGGGAAGTGAGTCTCATGGATGGGGGAACAACTCAGTGTCCTATTCCCCAATACAGAGCTCCCATCCATACATTGCCAACCAAATCATCTGAGACTCATTCCCAGGCCAGTGCTTATATGGGTCATCTTCTCAACTGATCAAGAAGGAAAAAGACCAACCATTCTGCCAACAATAAGTGGGAAAATAAATCAATTAGAGGTTTTGGCTGCATTGGTTCAGGGGGAGTTTGTTGGACCAAAAGAACCAATGAGCCAAGATCAGAAAACCTCTAAGTCCCACATGATATCACAACAACTGCTAAGGCTTCATTAGCAGTTCGACAAGTGCTGAAGACTTCAACAGCTGAAGATCAAGTACTGAAGACTTCAACAGCTGAAGAACACAAGTGCTGAAGCTGAAGACTAAAGTGCTGAAGCTCAACAGCTGAAGAACACAAGTGCTGAAGCTGAAGACCAAAGTACTGAAGTTCAACAGCTGAAGAGTCCACAAGTGCTGAAGATCAACAACTGATGTACAAAGTCTGAAGACAAAGACTGAAGACATCAGTTGATGACATATACTGAAGTGATCAGCTGATGAAACGTCTGAAGTTCAAGTCTGAAGACCAAGTGCTGAAGTTTTAGTAGTTTGTCACAACAGCTGAAGAGTACTTCTTCAGTAGTTGTGTTTATCAGTAGTTTTATATTTTTTACTTTCAGTAGTTTTGTAAAATGACTGAAGAGCTTGTTCTTCAGTCGTTGTAGTTTCAGTAGTTTTGTAATAAGTAAACACTTAGCTTCTTGTAAGAAGATGTCATGTGCTTGACATCTTTAGTAGTTTCAGTGTTTCAGTAGTTTTTTAAATAACGGTTAGATGTCACTATCAAGTGACATCAGCCTACGTCATCTTTCCTTATATAAGGAAGAATGACCTAAATTGTAATTTTGCGAAAGCCATGCTAAAGCGTGTGATTGAATGAAATATTCCTTTTGCAGAAACTTTCTCTCTCTATAACTAATTCTGTTCATTGCTATATCCTTGGTATTCTTGCTCGAAATGTGCTAGTTGGTACTCTATTCCGCTGCTGAAATCATTCGAATCGATCAAACTAGATGCTGAGATCCTATCACATCTTTTGATATTCACATATACATATCATCTAAAAGATATTGAATCAGAATGTAACTGAGTTGAGTATGACCAGACTGTAACTCTTAATTTGTTTTAGCATGTAATTAGTGTTACCACAAAACCATGATGACTAACCCACTTTAGTCATAAAGAGTTTACTCTCAGTCACAGATCATAGCGCTTTTCAACCTTGAACTTCAAGCCTATCAACATATCGAACATAATCCAAATCAGTTTCTTTTAAGCCTTAGGATGTAATGTATGAAAGAAAACAAATGTACTATCATTTCCAATATACTTTTGAAAATTTAATGTTCTCAACTTTTAGAAAAAAACTTTTTGTATTTTTCTTCAACCTTTTTATTCCCCCTAAGAAAAAAATCATTTTTGAACATTTTCATATATGCTCCCCTATTATTGTGATTATGTACAGAAAAAAAACAATTTTAACTCAAAGACATGAAACAAAATTATTTTTAAAAGCTTGTAAGAAAAGTTGTTAACCAAAGTTAATCATTCCCAAAGATTAAACTAAAAAACCAAATCAAGAATGATCAAACGCCTTAGTAAACAAATAAGTAATGTTGCCATCTAATTTAATAAATTCCAAATGTATAAGTATTCGATCAAAACAATAAAGGATAAAATGCACGCCGATATTGATGTGTTTTGTTTTTGAGTGTTGAATTGCATTATTCACTATGTTTAGCATTACAGTGTTGTCACACCAAATTTTGGTGTTAAATTTATTAAGGCCATAATCAAGAAACTATTGCTGAATCCACACAATCTGAGAATAACAACCTTTATACATTCATTACATACAAAATAAATAAGATGTACAAGAGTTTATTACAAAATAACAATTAAAGTTCTAACACTACACAATAAATCAAGACCTATTGGACCATGATCTAACAATACTCCGCCATAGGCTTAGACATTTCTAATCAGATCCTCAAACTTGTAAGCTCTTTAACTCTTGACACTATCTTCTTGTTAAAATACGAGACTATAACCTTTTGGTCGTCATAGGTGTATTTGATCTCCATTCGACTGATCGTATTTAATGTCTCAAAAATTAGACCAAGTACATCCTTTTTAGTGGTAAGAGTTGCCAAAAAAATTTTATTATGCACGATCTCTAGCTCGTCCTAGTCTGAAATTATTAACATTGTGACTTCATTTATCTATGTTCCCATCAACTGGCCAGCCTCAAACTTTCTCCTTTTGAAGCCTTGGTGTGCAGTTTGTTAATAACTTGAATTAGGTGCATATTTAAACATATGCCACTTTGGGCTTGTTCATCATTGAGCTTAGAAAAATACTAATCATGAAGGTAAGAAGTGTAGCTTGGGTGAAGAAGTTTGAGTTCCACAGGATCAAACAACCTTATGCTTTTAGCCTTCTTCTTTGCCTCATTTCTCAACAACACTAATTCATTAGTTCTTGCTACATATCCCTACTTAGTTATGGGATATGTATATTGATTACCTTTAAAGGTCTTGATTTTAGCTAAGTTTCTGTTTGAGTATCCAACTCTCTTCAAGAATTCATCATCAACCAGTATGGAGGAGTTGGATTTTGATCTTGTTTGCTCTTGAGCTCTTCTATTGTGCTATGCATCATCCCTTCTTGCTTCTTTCATCATATCATCTATGAACTTAGTTTTCAACTTACCTTTAACCACAAAGAAATCTCTTCCTCTTGGATTTATTGGATAGTTGGTGATGATTAAGCTTTGTAAACCATGAATATCAAAATCAAGGAGTGTCAATATTGTTTCAACTGAATGAAAGTACTAAATCCTTCTAAATGTCCTTTTAATTACTACACAATCCTAGTCTGGATCATATTTCCAAGCTATACTCTTGTTCTCTTTAGTATATCCAGGAGTTATGAGATGATCAAATAATTAAATCAGTTTTGATTTCTCTAAAGTAACTTTGCTTACTGTTATACCACGTGGCCATCTTTTCCTAGTATCACATCTCTTTGTTCTTTAATTCTCTTATCATTACCCTTGTGTCTGTCTTTGCATTTTATAATTATTGGTTTAGCAGCATTTGACTTAGCGAGCATAGGCAGGTTTGGGGCTTCAATTTTGAATTTCACACCGGTCTCCAACTCCACCTTCATCACATATTCCATCATCCTTCTTAACTTATCCATTGTGCAGGGCGAGTGAAGGGTGTACACTTACAACACAACAACACAATAAGGAGAGTGTAAAGAACACTTAACTAATCAAGCAGTGAAACTGGTTAACCTCTTTAGTAATGATGCCAAGAACACAAGTAAATATGAGACTGAACAAGATAGAAAAATACACAAGGATATGGTTTTCAAGATTGCAGTATATTGTCTTCTCAAGTTCTATTACAAATGTTACAAAGCATATCTAGAAAGTTACAAGTACTTGAGATACATATACTACATCATACAGCTAGCCATACTTTGAAGGCCAGCTGGATACAATTGACTAGACACAAAAAAATCAATTGTAGAGTGAAAAGGCAAACTACCTTTTGACTAGTGACTATGACATACCATAGCTCACATCCTAATATATTACAAAAAGGATAAAGTAAATGAGGTAGAATGTTTACAGACTCAATACCTCAATGTATAGTTACTAAAAGCATGGACCTCTTCACCAACTTATTAAAGTTGGTGACTTTACAGACTCAATATCTTCAACTGTTGGCTTTGGAAGACTTTGTCTTTGAAGCTTTGGAAGACTTCATATTTGGCTTTGGAAGATATTGTTCTTGGCTTTAGAAGATTTCACACTTAGAATATTTCTATTGTGTGTGTTAAACTTCCAAAGCATTCTTCTTCAGTACCCATGTGCATGCATGCAGGAGAGACTTCGAGTGTTTGAGCTGCAGTAGCCTTAACATATAATCATTACAAATTGATCTTCCTTTAAGCTGATGCAACTTATAATATTGACTTTGTAACTAGGATGTCATGTTATACTTAGTGTGTTTGGCTTTGTCATAATGCTCTAATTGTTTCTTGATCTTTTAACTGGCCTGAAATATGGAGATGGTTTCATAGTTCATGATGGGAAGCATGAACCTTGCAAGCTCAAAATCTTTGTTTACATTCTTCATTTCTATCATATTCATTCTTTCCTCCATATCATATAGAAAGCAATGTTTGATGAAAGTCATAAACATTGCTGATTGTGGCCTTTCTTCAAGTATATCTTTGGTTGTCATTTCATTAATTTTTGACACTTTTTTATCTTTGGGAGATTACATCTTCGTTAGAACTTTCAATCCTTCATCAATCTCAATATCAACATGAGATATAGGCTTCAAAGTAGTTACATCCACTAAAGGAGTGTGTTCTTGTGATATAGTCTTTGCTTTCTTTGGAGAATCTTGAACTTCTTTCACTTCCTTCTTAATCTTCCCAAAGATATTGTCTTTTCCTATTGTATTGTTGTCTTTCAAGTATCAACTGGCTCTTATGTTGTTTTTGATTGATGAGCATTTGATTCAAGAGCATATATCTTCATTCTTAGCTTATCTATTTCTTCATTGTTTCTTTTTAGTAGAGCAGCTTGACTAGAGATAGTTTTGTTAGCTTTATGTACTTCACTTATAACCTACTCCTTTTTAGATTTCTCATGCTCAATTGACTCCTTGAGTTTTCTGACTAGCACATGAAATGTATCAATCACTTTATTGTTACTTTGAGCATCTTCTCTCAATCTTTTAAGGGAAGTTTCTTATTTTGTCAACTGATCCTCCTACTCCCTTATCATACTCTTCAACTGCCTTATTCTGCTCAATCTCTTGTTTGACTTGATAGTCAGCTTGTAATACTCAGCAATGAGATAACTTTAACTTACATTAATGTCATCATAATTCAAATCATATTCGTGATAAGTTATAACATCAACATAATTGGCTTCACCTTCATCTTCTTGATTAACCTCTTGATCTTGTTCTTTATTCACTTCCAAACAAGCTTCTTAGCTTTCTTGACCATCACATCCTCATTATCTTCATTAAGGCTTATCTCTTTAGTCGAAGCAAAGCTTTCTGTGCTTGAGTTTAATTCAACTCACATATAGTTGGGCTTTGGGGTGGTAGTTATTGATGGAATTGATGATTAAAATTTGGTGAAAATGGATTTTTTAATGGAGTTGACTGGTGACTAAGGTTGAGAAATTGATAGAGACTTGGTACTAGCCTATGACACAAGTTCAGTAGCACTAGTGTTGATTGATGCTTATGAGTGTATAGGAGAGATGGGTAGAGTGTGTTCACTAGGATGGGATTGTATTGGTGGTGATAGATGGTGATGGTGTATGGGAGATTGAGGAGGTGAGTGAGATGCTTGTTCAGTTAAAGTAGGAGAAATATCTTGTTGATCTTCATATACTAGCTCTTGAGGACTATCTGCATTTGGATCAAGTACATGAGCAAACATTGGCATATTGAAAGATTCAAATGGATTGATCTATGTTTGTTATCAAGCAATGAACAATTTAAATGAACAAAAGTAATCAACACAAACAAATATCAGAAGAATTCAAAGAGTTTGAATTGCTTTTAATAAGGACTACAATATGCAGAATGAGAGAACTAACAACTATTTCAATGAATATCAAAAGTATCTAACCTGTACATAAACAAGCAATCCTATTTATACTAATAACAAAAAACAAAAGGAACATATATTTACATAATAAGTCCCTATACTATGACAAAAACTAAACTAAACACTAAAATGCTAATCTTTCTAGGGTTCCAACAATACTCCCCCTAAGATTTACATTTTTCTTCAGCAAAAGAAATCTTCTGGTTCATCCTTTATCTTGAACATCGGCTTTTCCTTTAATAGCTCTAGTTCTCGAAGAGCTTTCTTGATTGATGACTTGAATTTTCTAGCTAAAATCCCTTGCTCTGGCTTGGAGTCATTTGTCTTTATTTCCATTGCTTCCATAACCAACAATGTTTCTTTTGTTAAGCCTGCAATATCCATATTTGCATACATCTCTATTGGTTTTGGATTCTCTTTAGTATATATTTCTAACGCTCCCTTGCTAGAAATCCTCATAAACTCTATGTATTTGATGTATTTCTTCATAATATTAGCATATGCCATCGCCTTTCTTAAAGAAATTTTCTCCATAGTAGCATTCATTACTTTTAGGATAGTAAAAACTATCTTCTATCATTGTCTGCTTCTACTGAAGATACCGAGTAAAAGTTTGATTGGACAAAAATGAGATATAACTCACATGAAGAAGTAACACTCCAAATAAATTTATCATATCATTGTCCCAATCATCCATGTTCCTCACAAGCTTCATATGAAAAGTAATTGAATCATAAAACCATCTCAAAATAATTTTTGATGTTTGAGTACCATCAATAACTTTCTGTCCGGGATGGGTTACATTCTCAAAGTACTTATCACTGAATGTATCTAAATTACTCTCTTTAGTAGATTCATTTAATTCTCCTTTCTTTGATTTTCCCTTCAGCTTAGCAAAATAACTCTTGTCATCTTGATAACAACGAGTTTTTAGAAAGGCAGACATTCTTGTTATTCCCATGTCAAGTAATTTCATGAAGTTCTCTCCCCTATTAGCATTCGTAGGGTTAATGAGAGGTAACTTGTGTAATTCCTTTAGTTGTTGAACAAGTATGGTTATGATGCTAGTCTAAAAATGATAAACATCATAAGTTTCATTTACCCTTTTAATGAGAAAAGCATTAAATATCTCATCATATTTCCAATCTATAATCTTCACTTCCTATGTTTTGTCAGGCACAATCATAACATTCAACAGCTCTGATATTCATTGTCCTATTCATAACACATTTCTCACTAAGTGTTCGGCTGATCTAGCTTTATTCCAAAGTTTCTTTTGATCAATAGACGCTTTATAGCCTTTTTTTCAACATTAGAAATCATATTCATAAGCTCTTTCCTATTTTCATGTGATCCTCTTACCAACTCCGTTGATTTAATCTCCTGAAGCTTTAGCATTTTGGTTCTTTGGGTTATTTCTAGATATTGAGGATTATCCATATCAAGAATGATCATCTTATTATACATCTTCAATGTTTCTTGAAAACTCCTCACTAGTCTTATTAAAGACTCTCCTTGAAGTTTATTCAATATTATTCTAGGATAATTCCTTGACTGCAACCACATTCTTAAAGCTGGTATACTCATATCGTCAGCGTTAGGGTGGTGCAATTCTGTCACAGGTGTATCATCAATGTTTAAGCTTTCATTCAAAGATGTCCAATCACAATGTTCAAGGCTTATTTCATTTGGATCCACGGGAGCTGAGGACTCTGCAAGCATACATTTTTCATACTCCTCATTTATTTGAGTCACTGTCAGTCCATTCAAATATACTCGGTTGTAATTTTTCTTGATTAGATAATTATATCTGTCTTCAAAGTCTATAGGAATGTCAACATGAATCATTTCAACCGGAGAATCACCAACATCACATACATCTTCATCTTCTAGCACCTCATCATACCATTCATCACCTAAGTCACACTCTATGTCATCAAGTGCTTCTATTCTTTGTTGTATATCAGTTTCTTTTACATTCTCAACTATATTAGCAGTCTTTTCAACTTTGATAGGAACTTAAGATGTTTCAACTTCATCAATCTTTCTTTTACCTTTCTCAGATTCAGTAAACATTCTAGTTACAATCTCTTGAGGTTCTTGTATAGATTCTTCCTCAACAACTATTATATCACTTCCCTTTTTAGGTTCCTTCAGACTTTCTTTTAACTATTCTGTCTCTTCAAACATTCTTTTCACTTTTTCTTCAAGTTCAGTCATTATAATTTTTTTCTTTTCATCACTTGCTTTCAATACAACATTTCCTTCTTTTAATCTCTAAATTTCTTCATTTTGAGATGCAATCTTAGACTTTAACTAACAAGTTCATCAAAATCATCATCAATTTCTGATTGAATACAAACATCTGATGTTTGTTTCATTTCTTTCCTTTTCTCTTTTTCAATCACAACTTCAACACTAGGAGATTGCACAATAGACACTATGATAGGCTCAGACCAAATAGCATAAATATCAAAGGCTTGCTTGAAGTGAACATTCTCAATATCTTTGTTTCGGGATAAAATCCGCTAAGAGTCTTGTATCCTGAATTAATATATGAGGAGGTGTATCCTTGATCGTGAGTAGTTGAACAAATGAATAAAACAAGTAATGAACAGCTACAAAATGTTTGAACAACGGATTTGGTTATGAGGGAAAAAGCCCTTTGAGTGTTAGCACCGTCGGCATAAAAACCCCAGTTGGTGAAAATTGTCACCAACTAGTTTATTGAACTTTTGAATAAGCAAATACAATGAATTTTGGAGTGTATGATTGGAGTGTTAAGTGTTACTTTAGTAAATCAAATGTGTGATGTGTCAGTGTAAAGTAGTAATCGGATGTCAAGTGTGTGAGCTGAGTGATGTGTCATATGTTCACCAATGGCACTCAATATTTATAGCTAGGTAGTTACAACTAACTTCCTATAAACTTGGTTGTGGACGTTGTGGTCAATATGACCGTTGGTGGACTTGGTTCCTGCGGCTTCTAATGTTTCTCTTCCACAAACCTCGGAATATTTTGTTATCTCGATTCTGCTTTTCGAGGATCCTGTATTCTTGATTGTCAGGATACAACATTCTTGAGGATACTATATCCTTGAGGATACGATATCATTTGAAAATTCCTTCCCCAACAATTGTCCCAAAAAATATCTTCTGGAATGCAAGTGGCGAGCTTCAAAGATATTTTTTCTATTTTTAAAATTTCAAATGACGCGTTTACTTCTGATTTGACGTGGACCGGGTTTCAAGGTACCGAGCAAATCTCCCTAATCATTAGCTATATCTACTCAAGCGATGGTCTTGATTTAATATCCCGACTTCACAACTATTGTTCTCATCTTCTCTCTCTCTTTCATCTTTGTTCTTTTTGCAAAAACCCTATTCATAAGAATAGCAAAGAGATTGGAACCATCTCCCTCTTCCAGCTCCAGCAAGACCAAACCTTCTTTTGTTCGCCAAAACCTTCTAAAGGATCCCGAGCTTCAAACCCCCTCCATCAGTGATCGTGATCTTGAACGTCTCCGATCAAAATAGGTTTTCCCCGATTGGGTCCTTTTTCACCCTTTCAACCCCAAACTTTGCTCTGATATGATTTTTGATAAGTGGGTTTGTTTTCCTTGCCTCCCCTTCAAGATTGGATTCACCTACCCTTTTCCCGCCTTGACCACTCGATTTTTTGAAGTCACGGGCCTTAGCTTTGCCCAAACAATGCCGATGATATGACGAACCATCTTCACTCTTGAAACCCTAATACAAGGTCACAGGCTAAATCTAAACCTGGCAGACCTTGCTTCGGTTTATGAAATTCGAAGCCATGGCTCCTCAAGGTACGTACTGAAAACTAGGCCTGTTTGTGAAGAACGCGTCCTTCGCTCCTCCCAAACCATCGAGCTTCGATAGAAGGAATACTTCTTCATGCTAAGGCCTTTGATCCTGGGAGGAAGTGATCTTCCTTCATGATGGGTCACCAAATGGAGAGTATCTTTTGTTCCTTTTCAGTGACTTATTTGAGCACTAACATCTTGTTTGTCTTTTTTGCAGCTCTGATCTTCAAAAAGCTTGCCCCTCATTTACCCGATAGTGCTCCGAGGATTGGTTATCTGCTTAGTCTAGACAAGCTATCAAGGACCTTCAAGGCAAGAACCATAGAGTCAACAGGCAGTGAAAGCCAAAGCTCCCAGTCAAACATATCAAGTAAGGAAACTTATTTAGAATAAATGTAAGAAATCATTTTAAATAGTTTCCCTATTTGTTATGTGCATAATTCACCGTCCAACCACTCGCTCTTTGCTCGAAGAAATTGATAGTATGCTTCTCGAAAAGCTCGTAAAGAAAGAAGTCGCCACTCCTACTGCTCCCAAACTTGCTGCTCCTACTCAGCATGTCAAGAGCCTAGCCAGAAAAACGAACTTAATCGAGAGCTCCATCTTCATTGATTTGGAGACTTCCGAGACCTCAAAACTCTTCATCCAAGTAAGATGGCTTTTTAAGGATTTTAGGGATTACCCGCAAGGATCCTGTATCTTTCTAAGGATGCTATATCCATAGATGAAAACCGCTTTCCCTTAGAGATTGTATCCTTATGTAAATTTTCATTTTCTAGTTTTGTAGGTCATTGAGCACTTCCAACTATGCCAAGATGACCTAGTCAAAGAGCTCCCCGAGCGTAAGCAGTCCTTTGCTGACTACATGAGGATGGCTGATGCTAAGAAGGATGCTAACAAGGCTGAGCTAAAGAAAGCTAGGAAGGATGCTCGCAAGGCTATGGCTGCTCTAGAGGGCTTGAGAGCCGAAAAGTATGGTGTCATCCTTGGTATCAAGAAGGATGCAGCTGTGTCCATCTTTTTGGCCCGGTTAAGGATGGCGAAGGAGGCTCAAGAAGCTGGCTATGGCGTGAAGAATTGGGACACAACCAAGTGGGAGCGAATGGTCATCAATCTGGGCAGAGAGTTGGAGGATGCGGCTGAAGCAGTTGGAGGGTCGAAGGGTGAAACAAGCGAGGGCAAGAACGCCAAGGAGGGAGGTCATGAAGCCGGCAAGAAGAAGGAGTTTTCCATGGGCGATGAAGATAATGATGACAATGCTTGTGTAAGGCCCCGTTCCCGGGATGCTTACAGCTGGTGATTCATCGCACGTAAAACATATACTTTACATCTATTCATCAAAACATTGCAGCGGAAAACTTAAATCAAATGGCATTTCATTTCATCATAAAAACTTTTGCAAAAAATGCATCGTTTGTTGGTTACAAAATTACATTATTCTATTACATCACAAAAGCCTTAATTAAATGGATGCCGTCCAAAAGAGCTGAGTAGCCGCCTCGTGCCATCCATAGCAACGTTTACCTGCCAACTGAAAATGTATAAAAGTCAGCGTTGCTGAGTGAGTTCTAGTTATATAATAAAACATACATAAAATTGTTATTTATTTCTTTACAGAGTCCATACTATACGTTTCATTCGTTCGTGAGCATACATCATACGTACATACTATTAATATCATTATTATCTTCCATTACGTTCGTTAACCATCGTTCATTCGTTACATCTTGTGATATGTACATTACCCCGAACATTGTGCACGAAGCTGGTTACTGAGCCTGAGGTCTTTTGTAGACCCCTAACATTGTGCACGAAGCTGACTCTAGTACCTAGGACAAGTACATTCACCATTCATCTTTTCTTTTTCCTTCCGGATCAGTGCCATATGCTATACCCTGAACATTGTGCACGAAGCTGGTTACTGGGCCTGAGGTCTTTCATAGACCCCGAACATTGTGCACAAAAGCTGACTCCAGTACCTGGGGCAAGCGGCAAGGATCCCATCCATATGGTCAATCACAAGGATTGGACGCCAGTGTGCATCCTTCTGGGGTAGCTAACCCGCACACAGTTGAGCTAACACCCTTCACTGGGTGTGGACCTCCATACATTTGTTTGCAAGACTTTTTACGTTCATTCATTCGTGAATGCATGCATTCATTCATCATGTTCCTCTTTCATTATCTTTCACTTTATGTTACATAATACTTGCAGTTCATTCATTAACATAACACGTAAAGCCATGGAAAGATAAGCATTCATCATTATAGGAACATAACCTAACATATCATTCATACATCATCATACAAGGCATCATTCATACATAACATGCATCATGCATAACCATGCAACATCATTATCATCATCATCAATATAGCATTAATCACAATGCATAAGATGCCCCTCATACCATCTATGACCCCAAAAGTCAACTTATATAGTCCCCCGGCATTTCTCAAGTCAAAGCCTACTTTACAAATTTTCCCCAAAAATCAGAAAAATATTCTAATTCCTAGGCGAATGGGCACTATTCAAGCGGATGGACACTATTCAGGCGCATGGGGAACACTTAGGCGCATGGGCCACTTTCAGGCGCATGAGCACTATGCAGGCGCATCGGGAAACACTTAGTCAAATCCAGCCCAGTTTTGGGCGCATGGGTACTATTAAGGCGCATGAGCCACTTAGGCGCATAGGCCACTTGGGCGCATGGGCCCTTAGGTGCATTAGCACTATTGGGGTGCTTGGCCCTACACTTAGTCATCCGACTAACATTTCTAGGCACATGAGCCACTGTTCAGGCGCATGGCTTACATGTAATTCTTTCTAAGGAAATTTCAGACGTATGAACAATTATCTAGGTGCATGAGCATTCTGTAAAACATGTTTCTAGGATATTTTCAATCCTAATCATAAGACCCATCGGTTCTAAGCATAATGTGGCTATTCTAAACATGTGTAGCCTATAACCATGAAGAACCAACATCCAACATACACAATACATACGGTATTCACACATAAACTTGTAAAAATCGCTTTAATACGTTTTCAGCCCCAAAGGTAGTTTAAAACATGTAAAAACCGGGGTCTAGAACTCACCTGGTGCAACTTGGGTGTTCTTCCTTTTTACCCGCTTGCAAAGAGTTCAAAACACCTAGAAGCAACACCAAAAACACACACCGAGCACAAACACAACCCGTAAGCATACAAACACATAACCGGATAAAACCCGACATAAAAACATAAAAACCTTGAATTCACTTTCCTTCTTCCTCTTCTTCTTCAATCCGAGAGTGTTCTCTGCTCTCTCTCTCTCTCTAAAACCGAGAAAAATGGTGAAGTGAGGTGAGGGTGGGCGGCCATACTCCCTTTACACCAACTTTTAAAAGGTTTGTCCTTTTTGGACACTTTTAGTCCCTCCACTTGGACTTTATTGCCTTTCTGCTTTTATTATTTATATCTTGACTTTTAAAAATAATCGGGTGTTACAAGTCCACCCCCTTATATAGGTTTCGTCCCCGAAATCTGTATTCCTCAAACAGACGAGGATAATGTTGCCTCATCTCCTCCTTAGTTTCCCACGTAGATTCGGATCCCTTCCTGTGCTTCCACTGTACACGCACAAGAGGAACCACTTTATTTCTCAGCCTCTTCTCCTTACGATCGATGATTGCCACTGGTTGCTCCATATAATTGAGCCTTTCATCAACTTCACTGTCCTCCAGTGGAACAATCATGTCTTCCTTAGCTACACGCTTTCTCAAATGAGATACATGGAATGTCGGGGGAATTCCACTTAACTTATCTCGTAACTCCAATCTATAGGCCACCTCTCCTACTCGACAATAATTCAGAAAGGTCATATGTACCTCGGGCTTAGCTTACCTCGTTTCCGGAATCGGATAACTCCCTTCCATGGTGAGACCTTCAACACGACCCGGTCACCCACTCGGTCTGCGTCGTTTATCGGCATACGACTTCTGTCTATTTTTAACTGCCTTCATGAAGGCTTTAATCTTTTAAAGCTTCTTAGTCGTAGCCTCTATTACCTCGACGCTTCCCAATTCCTTTTGACCAATATCACCCCAATAAATAGGTGTTCTGCATCGCCTACCATATAACATCTCGTATGGTGGCATACCAATGCTAGCATGATAGCTGTTGTTGTAGGAGAATTCAGCTAACGGTAAGTGGTCGTCCCAGCTTCCACCAAAATTGATTACACATGCCCGAAGCATGTCCTCCAACATCTGAATGGTCCTTTCTGACTGACCATCAGTTTGGGGATGATAAGCCGTGCTAATATGTAACCTCGTCCCCATGGTGTCGTGGAATTCGTCCAGAATTTAGACTTAAACCGGGTGTCACGATCAAACACAATGGACACCGGCACACCATGACGAGTTACAATCTCCTTGATGAACAAGTCAGCCAACCTCTCAGACGAATATGTCTCACGGATCGGTAGGAAGTAAAGCAGTCAACAATCACCCATATGGCATCGTACCCCTTCGGAGTACGTGGTACCTTTTTATTGAAATCCATGGTGATGTGCTCCTACTTTCATTCTGGTATATCCAAAGGTTGGATCTTCCCATATGGCTTCTGATGTTCTGCCTTCACTTGCAAGCAAGTAAGGCACTTACTCACATACTCCGCCACATCACGTTTCATACCTGGTCACCAATAATCTTTCTTCATGTCTTGATACATCTTTGTGGCACCAGGATGAATGGAGTATTGAGTCTTGTGAGCTTCATCCAAACTCCTCACACATAGATTCCCAAAACAAGGAACCCACACCCGTCCAAATCGAGTTTAACACCAAGCGTGTTCTCACCCAATTCTCCAACCAGACCTCTCATTCTTTTAGAGTTTATATGATCTTATTTTAATGCCTCATCCTGAAACTCCTTGACTTGCTTCATTACATCAGAGGTCATGATCAGTTGGTATGCTTTCACCCGAATCGGCTCGGGTCTCTCCTTCCGGCTAAGAGCATCGGCCACCACGTTGGCTTTGCCGGACGGTAATGGATTTCGCAATCATAATCCTTTATAAGCTCCTACCATCACCTCTGCCTCATGTTTAGATCTTTTTGCTCGAAGAAGTACTTCAAGCTCTTGTGGTCCGTGAAAATGGTGCAGTTCGTTCTGTACAGATAGTGCCTCCAAATCTTTAGTGCAAAGACCATGGCTGCTAGCTCCAGGTCATGAGTAGTGTAGTTAATGTTGGGATTCAACAATGGAATAAACTAAAGCTTACCAAATCATAATTACATCCAACTGAAGATCTCATTGTACAAGTTCAGAGACCAAGTTGATTACAACAAAACAAGACAATTCAACATGACAAAGTCAACATCAAGACAATTAGAAAGTCAGAATTAGGTCATGTTGTAAAATTTGTATAAATAGACCCACTAGTGCGTTTGTGCAAGTGTGGCTTTTGTGTGTGTGTTTCTCATGGTGTGAATCACCACCCAAGGAGAAATCCTCTCCTTTGGGTGAGTTTGATTTCACTAACCATCTATGATTCTCATTGTAACTTATTTATCAACATCAATGAAATCATAACATTATTATTATCCATCTCTTTGTTCTATGATTCACACACGTCCACCCATCTTAATTTTGACTTCTAGATCTGAACATGATGAATCCTAAGATCCAAGCTCAATGAATCTGAAATATTGATTTAGCAAAATGGTATCAGAGCTGTTGGTTGCTGGATTTATCTAGTTTTTAGATCTGATTTCATCTTTAATGATGTCAAGAACAATGAAGAAAAGAAGAAAAATGAAAAACAAAGTCTCCGTTCATCAAAAACCCACCTGTTCATACCCAAAATCAGAAGAAAAACCAACAAATCTGTTCAACTATGGTACGATTTGAAGAACCTTGAACATGCTCATGATTATTCCTTCAAAGATCGATGCAGTTGAACAAGATTAACATCAAAAAAGAAGAAAACACATTTGTTCATCTCAAAAATCAAGAAGAAAAATCACAGATCTGTTCTAATATGGTATGATTTGAAGAAATATAATCATTCATTGGATTATTCCTTCAAAATTCAATGCAATTGAACACGATCATCATTAAAAACAAAGAAAAGATGAAGAAATGGAAGCTACTGTTGATTTCCCGACCCGCACTGCAGTGTGAAATCGTTTTTGTTCAAGTCTGAAAACAAATGCGCAAGAACAAAAACAAATATGGATGAAGCTTCATAAAATGCGGATGTGTTATACACAAATGCGGATGAGTTGTCACCAAATGCGGATGACTTGGCAACAAATGCGGATGACTTGTCACAAATGCGGATGACTTGTCACAAATGCGGATGACTTGTCACAAATGCGGATGACTTGTCACAAATGCAGATGACTTGTCACAAATGCGGATGACTTGTCACAAATGCGGATGACTTGTCACAAATGCGGATGACTTGTCACAAATGCAGATGACTTGTCACCAAATGCGGATGACTTGTTACCAAATGCGGATGCCTTGACACCAAATGCGGATGACTTATAAAACAAATGCGGGTACTCTAAGCACAAATGCGGATGCTTTGAAGTTAAATGCGGATGCCTTGCCAACAAATGCGGATGCTTTGCAAACAAATGCGGATTGGCAAAGAAATGCAAATGTGTTGCAAGAAATGCTTATGAATAGTTGATCTTTTTGCTCGAAGAAGTACTTCAAGCTCTTGTGGTCCGTGAAAATGGTGCACTTCGTTCTGTACAGATAGTGCCTCCAAATCTTTAGTGCAAAGACCATGGCTGCTAGCTCCAGGTCATGAGTAGGGCAGTTGATGTTGGGATTCAGCAATGGAATAAAGTGAAGCTTACCAAATCATAATTACATCCAACTGAAGATCTTATTGTACAAGTTCAAAGAACAAGTTGATTACAACAAAACAAGACAATTCAACATGACAAAGTCAACATCAAGACAATTAGAAAGTCAAAATTAGGTCATGTTGTAAAATTTGTATAAATAGACCCACTAGTGCATTTGTGCAAGTGTGGCTTTTGTGTGTGTGTTTCTCATGGTGTGAATCACCACCCAAGGTGAAATCCTCTCCTTTGGGTGAGTTTGATTTCACTAACCATCTATGATTCTCATTGTAACTTGTTTATCAACATCAATGAAATCATAACATTATTATTATCCATCTCTTTGTTCTATGATTCACACACGTCCACCCATCTTAATTTTGATTTCTAGATCTGAACATGATGAATCCTAAGATCCAAGGTCAATGAATCTAAAATATTAATTTAGCAGCAGGTGCGAAAAGCTGTTTTAGGGATATCCTGCTCCTTCACCTTCAGCTAATAGTAACCAGATCGAAGGTGTATCCTTGAAAACTAACTGGCATCTTGGAGCTCATCAAACAGATCATCTATTCTTGGTAGGGGGTATCGGTTCTTCACTATTAACTTGTTAAGCTCATGGTAATCGATGCACATCCTCATACTACCGTCTTTCTTCATCACAAACAGGACCGGAGCACTCCAAGGAGAGATACTCGGCCTAATGAACCCCTTATCGAGCAGCTCTTGCAACTGCTCCATTAGTTCTTTCATTTCTGTGGGAGCTAACCGATACGGTGCTTTGGCAACGGGTTGAGCACCGGGTATCAAGTCAATTTGGAACTTAACCTCGCGATCTGGTGGCACACCGGGTAAGTCTTCCGGGAATACGTCCAGAAAGTCACACACAATTGGTACATCCGATAGTTATGGCGTTGGCGTGTCCATGTCTTTTATGTAGGCCAAGTAGGCACTGCATCAACGCCTCATGCACTTCCCCGCCATTGCCATTGAAATTACTTTCGGGATCATCGTGACTCGATCACCATAAATCGTCACCTTATCCCGGTCAGGTGCTGTCAATCAGATCATCTTCTTGCGACACACAATATTTGCTTCATAGGTTGCTAACCAGTCCATCCCTAGTACTACAACAAATCCACCTAGGGGTCTCATGTGTAACCTAGGAGCAAACCTATGGCCTTCTAGTTCTAGGGCATAGTCCTCTATCACCTCAGTAATTCTAGTGGACTTACCAATAACAGTTTCTACATCAAATGGCTCACCAATACATCTACTCTTATTGGGAAACTTAGCACCAAAGGTAGGAGAAATGAAACTCCTACGAGCACCACAATCAAACAACACACATGTAAGAGTTTGGTTTACTAGAAACATACCTGACACCACGTCGGGGTCTGTCCTAGCCTCCTCTCGAGTCATCGTGAAAGCTCGGGCGCTTGCCCTCTGCCCTTCTCTTCCGGTCTTCTTCACCATGGAACTCTCGGCCCTTGGCTTCTTACACTCCCTACTCATGTGACCATTTCCTCCGCAGTTGAAACACTTCACACCTCCACAGTCTCTAGCCATATGGCCAGACTTCCCACACTTGAAACAAACATTCGACCCCCATCTACACTCGCCACCGTGCTCCTTACCACACTTGCCACACTTCTCCAACCCAACACCAGCTGTGACCACACGTCGGTCACCTACCCTTGCCACCTTATTGTTTGGAGAGGCTCTACCACGTCCAAACCGTTCCCATTCCAATTTCTCCCATCCTTACTCGTTTTCTTCTCCTCAGCCACTACCACCTCACGCTCATCATATAGTCTACCAGCCAAATCAACCACTGACCTAAAAGTGCTCGGCCGGGCGGCGATCATATGCCTACGGATATCCGCCGGCAGCCCCTGGATATATCTCTTAATCTTTTGTGACACAGTTGAGCTAACACCCTTCACTGGGTGTGGATCTCCATACATTTGCTTGCAAGACTTTTTACGTTCATTCATACATTAATGCATGCATTCATTCATCATGTTCCTCTTTCATTATCTTCACTTTACGTTACATAATACTTTCGGTTCATTCATTAACAAAACATGTAAAGCAATGGAAAGATAAACATTCATCATTATAGGAACATAACCTAACATATCATTCATACATCATCATACAAGGCATCATTCATTCATAACATGCATCATGCATAACCATACAACATCATCATCATCATAATCAACATAAGCATTAATCACAATGCATAAAATGCCCCTCATACCATCTATGACCCCAAAAGTCAACTTATATAGTCCTGGGGAATTTCTCAAGTCAAAGCCGACTTTACACATTTTCCCCAAAAATCAGAAAAATAATTTATGTCCTAGGCACATGGGCACTATTCAGGTGCATGGACACTATTCAGGCGCATGGGCGGCTTTCAGGCACATAAGCACTATGTAGGTGCATGGGGAAACACTTACTCAAATCCAACCCAGTTTTGGGAGCCTGGGTACTATTCAGGCACATGAGTCACTTAGGCGCACGGGCCACTTGGGCGCATGGGCTACTTAGGCGCATTAGCACTATTGGGGTGCTTGGCCCTACACTTAGTTATCCGATTAACATTTCTTGGTGCATGAGCCACTGTTCAGGCGCATGGCTTACATGTAATTCTTTCTAAGGCAATTTCAGACGTATGAATACTTATCTAGGCACATGAGCATTCTGTAAAACATGTTTCTAGGATATTTTCAATCCTAATCATCAGACCCATCGGTTCTAAGCATAATGTGGCTATTCTAAACATGAGTAGCCTATAACCATCAAGAACCAACATCCAACATACACAATACATACGAGTATTCACACATAAACTTGTAAAAATCATTTTAATACATTTTCAGCCCCAAAGGTAGTTCAAAACATGTAAAAACCAGGGTCTAGAACTCACCTGGTGCAACTTGGGTGTTCTTTCTTTTTACCCACTTGCAAAGAGTTCAAAACACCTAGAAACAACACCAAAAAGACACACCCGAGCACAAACACAACCCATAAGCATACAAACACATAACCGGGATAAAACCCGACATAAAAACATAAAAACCTTGAATTCTTACCTTGAATTCACTTTCCTTCTTCCTCTTCATCTTCAATCTGAGAGTGTTCTCTGCTCTCTCTCTAAAACCAAGAAAATTGGTGAAGTGAGGTGAGGGTGGGTGGCCATACTCCCTTTACACCAACTTTTGAATGTTTTGTCCTTTTTGGACACTTTTAGTCCCTCCACTTGGACTTTATTGCCTTTCTTGCTTTTATTCTTTATATCTTGACTTTTAAAAATAACCAGGTGTTGCAGCTTGAGCCGTTAGTCTTGCATCTAACTGGTTGGTTGTAGCCTTCGGCTCTTTTGAACAACTTTACTTTCTTGTACTTAAGTCCCCTTCATGGGCAGACAATTAACGGTTTAGGTGGAGGGATCTTGAGTTTCAGGACGAAGTCCAAACCATGCTTACCTTATTTTAGGAATCTGGCTGGATGAATCCACTTATGTTGGATGAAGCCCGGATTCATAACTTGTATTTCTGCATGGTTAACCCATTAGTAAAAAGATAATGTTTCCACTAGCTGCATGTGTTATGAGATTGTTTGATTTTGTGAATTGCAATTTGATTAAAAACATATAAATTTTAAGAATCCTTAGAGGATAATATTCATGGCTAACTTTAGGAAACGATGTAATTAAGTAATAAACATAGAATAGAAAATCATAGTTTGATAGCTTATCCTTGATATGTAGATGTGTTTTCAAATAGATCATCCTTAGATAGTTACTTGATAGCGTAAGCTTGTATCCTTGCTATGTCTTCACATATATATTTCCAACCACTCATGCCTTAATCAGTTTGTAACTAAACCCCTTAGTCCAAAGATGCCAAAAGTCTTAGCCAACTTGTTATAAAGCGTAGGTCTTCAGGCTGGTGTTACTGAAGGATTCCTATACCGAGACCATGCCATTCTGGTCTCGTAGCCTTTAAGGATACTGGCGTTAAAGCCCTTTAAGGATACTAGCGATAAAGCCGTTTAAGGATACCGGTGATAAAGCCTTTTAACGATACTGGCGATAAAGCATGTTAAGGATAGTAACGATAAAACCTTTCAAGGATATTGGCGATAAAGCCTTTTAAGGATACTGGCGATAAAGCCTTTCAAGGATAATGGCGATAAAGCCTTTTAAGGATACTGGCGATAAAGCCCTTAGATGGCATGTGCATGCGAACCAATTGCTAACCCGAAAGAGCTAGAAACCTTAAGACCCTTACCACTTGGCCAAGAATGAAGGAGTGGTAAGCCATTATTCATGGACTGGCTACTTCACCCCAGCGTATGGGTTTAGGTAACGTGCGCTAAAGCCGAGGGTATGTGCTCGAACCGAGTTCATTACCGAAAAACATAGGAAAGTGAAAACTTTCAAACCTTAGAAGGTGCGCTCGACACCTTAAAAACATAGGAGAGATGATCAATCTCTTACTGGCGACAAGGCCACTTTTATGCATGCATGTTCCTTTGTCATTGAATCTGCAAAAAACTAATCTTGGCAAGAAGTTGGTGTTTGAAATACCTATTTCAAAAAATTTAGAGTAAAATTGACTAAGACAATAAGGATAATCATAATGAAACATCAAAGTGAGACACATACCATCATCCTTCTGAAAATCAGGATATAACATGTTTCAAGGATACAACATCCTTAGGTAAAGTATTTCTTGAGGTGTATCGCATTCCAAGATCTAGGTAGAAGTTCACCCTCCATGGTACTTAGTCTGTAGGCTCCCTTTCATGCCTCCACATCGATTAAGTATGGGCCTTCCCATTTCCGTGCTAGCTTTCCATCTAATGCCTAGGTTGTATTCTTGAATACTTTTCTTAGAACCATATCTCCTATTTGGAATCTCCGTATCCTTATATTTTTCTTATAGGAAGCTGCTATCTTTTGTTGATAAGCTGCCATCCTTATCTTGGCTATGTCTCGGATTTCGTCCATTGTCTCGATGTCTTGCATCAAGGATTCTTTATTCAGCTCAGGATCCGTCATGCTAACTCTTGCTATAGGAAAAAATCATTTTTAGGAATTACTGCTTGAGATCCAAAGACTAATGAAAATGGAGTTTGCCCTATTGCATTCTTTATGGTAGTTCTATCCGCCCATAGGATGGAAGGTAGTTCTTCTACCCACTTTCCTTTCTTGTCCTCAAGTCTTTTCTTAAGATTGTTTATACTAATCTTTTTGCTAGACTCTGCTTGCCCATTGGCTTGAAGATGTACCGGGGTGAAGTGATCATTTTGATTCCCCAACTTGCAAAAAAGTTTCTAGTCCCCTTTTCTATGAACTGAGATCCATTATCACAAATTATCTCTGCTGGAATGCCAAATCTCATAAGGATATTCCTTTTTATAAAGGATATTACTTCCTTTTCACGAACTTGAATGAATGCCTCAGCCTCAATCCATTTGAAAACGTAATCAGTCATGGCAAGCATGAATACTTTCCCTCCTGGAGCAACTGGTAGTTTTCCAACTATATCCATCCCCCACTTCATGAAAGGCCATGATGAGGTGATAGGATGTAGTGATTCTGCTGGTTTGTGAAGGATGTTGGCGTGTCTCTGACATGCATCACATTTTTGAGAGTAGGATATCACATCCTTCTAGTAGGCGAAAAGTATCCTATTGTTAAGACTTTGGAGTAGAGTCCCTACCGCCAGTGTGATTTCCACAATCTCTTCATGTGTGTCTTTTAATACTTCTTAGATTTCAGGCTCTTCCAAACATCTTGGATAAGGACCTGCAAGATACTTTTTGTATAATACATTCTTTATGAGGGTGTATCTGGATACCTTCATATTAAACACTTTAGGATTTTGATCTGGTAGGATCTCTTCCATTAAGATGTAGTTCTTGATTGGAAAGATCCAGGATTCTTGATTATGCTGAGGATCCAGTATCCTTGATTCTTCATTCTCGGATAATGTGTTGATCTTGTATCCTTCATCAGAGATTGCTAGTTTAAGGATATGGATAATTGGAATCTTTGTTCTTTTTCGTATCCTTAAGGATGAGGCTAGATTTGCTAAAGCATCGCCTTTTGTGTTTTCTTCCTAGGTACCTGCATTATCTTAATGTCTAGAACTCTTTTGATAGTTTTTTTACTATCTCAAGATATTGTGGCAATCTTTCACATTTCACAGCATAAGATCTGTTAGAGTGATTAGTTATTAATAAAGAATCAACATATACTTGAATATACCTGACCCTTATATCCTTAGCAAGATGCATTCCTACTTAAGTGCTTCGTATTCTACTTCATTGTTAGTTGCCTAAAATTTACGTGTAATTGATTGGGGCATAATGCCCCCCTATGCCGATTTCAGTAGGATGCCTAACCCTGTACCCCGTACATTTGCAGCTCCATCAGTGTAAAGGATCCAACGTGCTTCTTCTATGTTTAACTGTTGGACTTCGAATTCGGCATCCTTGACTATATCCTTAGTGAAACCAGACACAAAGTCTGCGAGTGCTCGGGACTTGGTAGTTGTTCTTGGTTCGTATACTATGTCATAGGCACTTATCTTTACAGCCCACTTGGCCATCCATCCTGACATTTTTGGTTTTCTCAAAACAGACTTAATTGGATAATTAGTCAAGACATGGATAGTATGAGTTTCAAAATAATGCCGTAATTTGATCGATGCCATAACCAATGCAATTAAGAGTTTTTCTAAATGAGAATACCTGGTTTCTACATCTAGTAGGCTTTTACTTACATAATAAATAGGATGTTGTTGGCCTTCATGGTCCTTTACCAAGACTGCACTTACTGTGTTTCCTGAAACAACTAAGTATAAGGGTAGGGGCTCTCCATCCTCATGCTTCATTAGCAATGGTCCTGAGGATAAGTATTCCTTTAGATCCTTCAAGGCTTTCTCATGCTTCTCCGCCCATTCGAATTTTTTGTTTTCCTAAGAGTATCATAGAAATTCTTGCATTTATCTGACAACCTAGAGATAAACCTGTTTAAGGCTGCTATCCTTACTGTCAGTCTCTCGACATCCTTAGTGTTTGCGGGTGACCTTAGGTCCATGATAGCCTTTATTTGCTCCGGACTTGCTTCGATTCATCTCTTCGTCACCATGTATCCAAGGATTTTCCTGCTTTGACCCCAAAGTGGCATTTGGATGGGTTACTTCATATTGAATGCATCAAGGATGTCGAATGCTTCCTTCAAGTGTTGGAGGTGATCTTGTTCTTTCTTTGATTTGACCACCATATCATCAATGTATACCTCCATCGTGTCCCCTAGTTTCTCTTTAAACATCCTATTCACCAGCCTTTGATACGTGGCATCTGTATTTTTTAGTCCAAAAGGCATAGCAATATTGCAATATATACCTGAAGGGGTAATGGATGCAGTATCCTCCTGGTTAGATGGTTCCATTTGTATTTGCTAGGAACCAGATCATGCATCCATGAAGGTAAGGATTTTATGCCTTGCTATTGCATCCACCATGGAGTCAATGTCTGGCAATGGAAAAGGATCTTTGGGGCACGCTTTGTATAGGTCTATGTAATCAACACAAACTCTCCATTTCCCATTCTTCTTTCATACCACCATCATATTTGCAAGCCATCTTGGGAATTTAATTTCTCTGACATTCCTGCTTTCATTAGTTTATGTACTTCTTCTTGGATGATTGCGTTCCTTTTAGGAGCAAACTTTCTTCTTTTTTGATGTACAGGCTCGCAATTACAGTTTACATTTAATTTATATGTTGATACATATGTACCAAGTTAACAACCTTAATGTAAAATATCTATCGTGGCTTACATATATGTAATCAATCGGTATGAATGAGATACAATATGTGGTTGATGCTTGTAATGTTTAATATTTCATTGTTTATTGTGTTATAATTTATAGTGAACTAACTATATAAGTTTGTGGTTGTTGTACATAATTCTTAGTCAATAATGATTGAGAAACGTGTTCAAACTTAATCATATGAAGTCCTCATGCGAATGGACCATGCTATGGACCATACGCATGAATACTTCATGTTATGGACCAGTCGCATGACTGAACTACGAGACTAGATCAGTCGCACGATTGAGACGATTGACTCAGTCGTATGACAGAACCTTTAGTCGTGCGGATGGATCAATCGCATGATTCAGTCACATGACTGAACCATGCTAATGGTTCAGTCGTATGATTGGAAAACCCTAACCTATAATAACCACCTAATTCGTGGAAAAATGTAACAATTCGAATACCTGCGCACATAATCGTACCCTAGCCGTCCAGAGCTTTAAGAAAACCTGTTCGAAGTTCATAGATCGCAGTTGATCGTGTTCTTAACGTTACTTTAATCATTAGATTGATCTGAACTGTGTTCTCCCTAATAGATAGCCAATCAAATAGGATTCCACACTATTTGATCCGGTATACGCGCAAAATCAGTTAGTACTCCGTCCGTACACCGTCTCCTAACAAGTGGTATCAGAGCTTTGGCTCTTGATTTTGCGTGTGATTCGACCGGCTTTGGTGTAAAAATCACGTTTTTCATTCAAAAACACCATCATTTTGAGTAAAACAGTGTTTTCGACTTCTCTAGATCTAAAAGTTAATGTTTTTCGGCTTACAACAGATTAGGGTTGGTGAAAAGTTGTATTTTTGTGTCAAAGTACCAAAAACCTTCGAATTTTCAAAACCAGCAGCCTTCAGTCGCACGATTCACTCAATCGCACGACTGAACTCAATCACACCTCCCATATGCGTGATTGAACTCAGTCAACCATCAATTCGTATGACTGAACAATCCCATTCGCATTGTCCATCCGCATTTGCCCAATCGCACCACTGTTCCTCCGCATCTGTCCAATCACACGTTTGGCTCATCTGCATTTGTCCAATCAAACGATTGAATTATTCGCATCTCTCCATTCACCCGAGTGAATAAGTCTTATCTAAAGTTCAAAGTTTAACAAAATGGAAGATCAGTACTCAACGTTTACTGCCGGAAAGGACTCTCGTATCCAGAATCTATTGCTTCTGGAAAATGAAATTAGGAATCATAATAAGCCCCCTAAACTCATAACGTTAGATGATTACCCACAATGGAAGCAAAGGTTCAAGATATATCTAAATGGAGTTGATCCCAATCTGTGGGAATCAATCGAGACAGGTTATAGCATGCCGGTTGGTGCTCATGCGGTTAAACACACTTGGGGCGGCATGACTGATAGCCAGAAGGTGAAATATAATGGTGAAAAGAAGGTGTATGCTTTGTTGACTTAGTCAATTCATAAGGACATATTCCATCAGTTTTCTGTGAACAAACAAGCAAAGAAGTTATGGGAGGCTCTGGAAAAATGTTATGACGGGAATGCAACGTTGAAGGCATTAAAGGCAAAGGCTCTAACGTAGGAGTTTGATAACTTCTCTTCAATAGGAAAAGAGAGCCTAGATGACATCATCGACCAATTCTACCACTTGATGAGTGCTGCACAATCATGGGGTAACCACGTCCATGGAAGACAAAGTGTCGAGTTTTGCAGATGGCTTGCTAGAGAAGTGGGTTTTGTTTGTGTCAAATCTGAGACAGAATGATATGCTGGCGAAGTTGAATATTAATGATTTCATTCTCAAGCTGAGAGAGGAAGAATTGAGGATGAAGTGCAGGTCTCCGAAAGGATCATACGATCAGAACCCATCACTGTATAACTCATCTCCCACTCAAACAAGTTCAGGAGCACCACTTCAAACGGCATTTGTGTCAAGTTCAACAGCTCCTTCCCAAGCCACTACTTCAGGATTTGAAACGTCAGGGTCATCTTTCACCCAATATATAGTACCTGAAGCATATGCTACGAAGTTGAAGACCGAGAATCTCAGTAATATGACTGTGGAGGTGGCAAAAGAGCATATGGATCTCCTATCAGCAGTAGTTCACTCCTATGATGGTCTAGTTGTGGGGAAGATTGGAAACTGCCATCTTGTAGATGAAGATTACGAGCAGGGGGATGAAACTGAACTCGAAACAATGGATATCATGTGGGCATTGGCTATTGCTGTCCGGAGGGCGAAGAAGTTTGTGAAAAACACTAGACAGAACTTGATAGCAACAAAAGACATAACATTTGGTTTCGATAAAACAAAAGTTACCTGTTTTAACTATGTAGAGAAGGGGCATTTCAAACGTGAATGTGTTAAGCCCAAGAAGACAGGTAATGGTAATCCATTCTCATCCTTCAATTGTCAAGACAAACCCATGAGTGGTGTTACCTCGTCAAGCAACGAAACTAAAGCTTTGACTGTGCAAGATGACGAAGGGCGAGATTGGACCTTTCATTTTGTTTCTCCGGGTGAATCCAACATTGCCAATGTGGAGGGTTTGGATGATGACACTGCAAGCGAAGGTGAAATCGCGGTCGAACTAGTGATGTCAAATAATGAAGATACTGCGAATGTGGTCAATCACTTGAATGAAGAAGGTCTCAGAACAACATGTTCAGAATCACCGGCACCCAAACAGTCAAACTCTGCTATGACGGCTAATTCAATCGAATCTTCAAAGGTAAGTACCAAACACCAACTTTTTGAAAGTCATGCTTGTAATGAATGTAATAAATTTAGAGAAAGCATAGATTTAAAATTTTCTAGGTTATTAGACCACAATTCTAGCTTAGTAAATGGATTAAAACTGTCCACGGAAGCTACTTGGATTTTAGAAGAAAATGAGCACATTTATAAAGAGAAAATGGAACTTTTAAATAAACGACTAAGGGAAACTGAAATTGTTGCTTTTAATCAAGCCAATGACATAAAGTTGTACTTAAACTCTCTGGAAGAAACTAAGAAATAAAAAGCATTTCTTGAAGTCAAACTGAACTCATTATAACAAAAACTACACAGTTGGACCAGTTCTTCTCACATAGTCCAGCACTTAGTGAAAGAACGAAACAACAGGGAGGGGTTGGGATACAAAGTGGTTCCACCACCACATGAGATCTTGTTGAATGCAAAATGTAGATCGATAAATAACAATCCAATCAAGGATCATATGGTGTCCACTACTCCAGTTAGTGATCCAGATTCCACGAGTAAATCGGTGGAATATGTCGCTAAACAGAAGGAGACCACTTTAAAATCTAATGGTAAGATGCCTATTATCAATTTGGATGAACAATTTGAAAAGGTTAATGTAAAGTCAGGTTCAAATATGTCTAATTTTGAACCCAAAAAGACCAAACAAGTTAACCAACCATGTGCTCCATGTCTTAGTCCAAATAAACAAACGGGTGAAGATGTTAAAAATGTTCAAACAATGAATTTTCTTAATGAAGCAAAAACATCTAAACAAGAAGTGTCCAAAACCAAACAGACTAAAGTCACACCTGTGTCACACAGTTCCGCACAGAAATAGGCTCACCAACATGTAGAAAGTAGATCATGCTACAATTATGGAATGTATGGACACATCGCTTCTAATTGTCCTTATTATCAGACATCAAGAAAGAAAATGAACTTCATGATACTAAACCAAGTTCTTCGAAAATGAGTTCTATCACTCCACCAAAAGAATTAGTGCACATAAAGTTCAAACTGTAAGCTAGTCGTCTTTTTATAACAAATAGGCCTTACACAAAACTGCCTTATGGAAAGAAAAGTCAAGTCTAGTGTCTGATAATGAGAACAAGAAGAAAAATGATTTGCCCTCACCCTCAAATGGACAGTGGGTTGAGTTTATGATGTGTGATTCCTCCGGTCACCCAAGCCAGTAAAGGCTTGGGTCTCTAACCTAAACCAATCATTTCCTTTGAATGTACAGGGTGTCCGCTATAGTGCTACTACAAATACATGGATTGTTGATAGTGGGGCATCAAAGCACGTGACTAGAACCTGTCTCTCCTGTCTAATGTCAAACAAATTAAAGGAGGACACGTTTCATTTGCTGGAAATAAAGGAGGATATATCGCTGCACAATGCGAAGTGGGAAACCAGAAAGTTAAGTTTCATAAGGTAAACAATGTTCAACAACTTCAAAAGAACTTATTTTCTGTCTCCTAGATATGTGAAAAAGAATTCAAGGTTGTATTTGACAACAAGAAGTGCTATGTTCTGGAAAAGGACTATGTTATCCTAGACGACCAAGTTTTAATGTCAGCTCCAAGATATAGCGATTTATATGTCTTGGACCTATCAAAGGCCTCCACAACTGCTCATAATGTATAATGCTTCTTGTCAAAGGCAACTGCGAAAAACTCCATCTCCTGGCATTAGAGAATGGGACACATTAATCCAAGAAAGATAAATCACTTGATCCAGAATGATCTAGTGCATGGAGTAAATGTTAAGAACTTCCAATTACCGGATTTTTGTGTCGCATGTAAGAAAGGGAAACAAACAAAGAAGTCTCATAAGGCAAAAAAAGTTCACGCAATTGACCTGTTTGGCCTAGTTATTACAAAGAGCATTGTCGGCGATTTGTATTGCTATGAAGTTATGGATGATTACTCAAGATTTTCTTGGGTGATGTTTCTGAAATCAAAATTAGAGACAATTGAATCATTCAAAGAGCTATTAACTACATTGTAGTCACTCTACAAGCTAAAGTTAAGGCAAGTTCACTCAGACAATGGTATCTTGTTCAAAAAGCAGTGGATGGAGCATTCTGCAAACAAAAAGGAATTGTGCACCAGCTCACATCTACCTACACTCCTCAATTGAACGAAGTTGCTAAGAGAAAGAATCGCACCATGTACGATGCTGAGGAACGAGGCAGTAGCTAACACATGTTACACCATCAATCTAGTCTGGTGGTCAATGTCATGGAAAAACATGCTATGAGTTGCTCCATCGACGTAAACGAAATCTGGGGTACCTTGAACCATTTGTCGCACAATGTACACTGCTGAAGAAAACTCAGTCAGGGAAGTTCACCGAGAAGGCCAAAGAAGGGATTTTCCTATGATACAACATACTGAATAAGAGAGTTTATAACAACTCAACGGTCAAGTAGAAGTGTGGTGTAACGTTGATGTACACAGATACACCACCCCTTTGCTGGAAAAGGACCCTCATTCTTTTTCGACTATGATGGATTCTTCAAGTCCTTCAACATCCCTCTCTCCCCTACTGAGGATGAGTTATCGACCAGAATGATGTACGATGTGTTAAACACAACATCACTGGACTCGACAACCTCAGCTTCACAAGGTGAGTCTTTTAGTTCTTCAGGGGAGCACATGAGTTAAGTGACTCCTTCTCTGATGATGAAGACGTGGCAAATGATCAGGTGGATCTGGAGGAAGAAGTTCCTACTACTGCAAGTACACAAACATCAAATGTTGATGCCTCTGACACTTTGGAACCTCACACCCCCACTACCTCAGATACTGAACCAGGTGTTCACAATCTGGATAATGGGGTAGTAGTTCCCCCCACTCCTGGATCACGACTAAATGGTTACCATCTTTTGGACAATGTCATTGGAGATGTTTTGATCATGAGTACAAACAAGAAATCAGCTACACTCAGCTGATATGCCTCAGTAATGGAAAAGGTATATATTCATGATGGTGCGTATTGATGTTTTGTGTCTCAACTTGAGCCAAAATATGTTAGTGAAGTCCTAAGCGATGAGGCATGGGTGAGTGCCATGCAAGAGGAACTTCTTCAATTCAAGAAGTTAGAAGTATGGACACTGGTGGATAGACCAAAAGGTGGTAAGGTCATTGGCACCAAATGGGTCTTGAAGTGCAAGAAAGATGACCAAGGGGTCATAATAAGAAACAAGGCTTGACTTGTAGTTCAAGGATTTCGACAAGTTGAGGGTATTGATTACAATGAAGTGTTTGCGCCTGTGCTGAGAATGGAAGCAATCCGTATCTTCCTAGCCTATGCATCTTATATGAAGATTAAAGTTTATCAACTACATGTGAAGAGCGCATTCCTTCATGGTGAAATCCGGACACAGTGTATGTCAGTCAACCCAAAGCATTTGAGGATCCATATCTTCGGGACAGAGTTTAAAAGATGGATAAGGCTCTCTACGGGCTCCACCAACCCCAAGAGCATGGTATGAAAAGCTCTCGACTCATCTTGTAAAACAAGGCTTTCGTGTGGAGTGATTGACTGTACACTGTTAATCAAAGAAAAATATGTGACTTACTGCTAGTTTAGATCTATGTGGATGACATAATCTTTGTTCCAAAAACCAAGCATTATGTAAAGAATTTGAAGTAGAATGAGAGCTGAATTTGAGATAAGTGCCATGGGAGAGATGAAGTTCTTTCTCGGGTTACACATGGATCAGACACCTATGGGAATATTTCTACATCAGATCAAGTATGTAGGCGATATCCTATGTCAGTTTGATATGGAGAATGCTTCGGTAGCTGGGACTCCACTGGCTAGAAACCACGATGTGGCACCCGATGAAAATGGTGATCTGGTGGATGCCACCATGTACCAATGAATGATCGGATTCCACTTGTACGTCACTACCTCACGACCTGATATCATCTCATAGGAGTTAAAAGGATATTTTGTTATCTAAAGGGTTCTCCAACACTCGAGTTGTGGTATCCTCATGATGATGACTTTGAGCTTACATTGTATAGCGATTTGAATTATGGTGGCTACAAAATGAACTACAAGTCAACATCTGGAGGATGTCAATTCTTTGGGAGAAGAATAGTCACCTGGCAGTGTAAGAAGCAGACATCGGTTGCTCTGTCAACTTGTGAAGATGAATATGTTGCTGCTGCAAGTTGTTGTCCATAAATCATCTGGATTCAACAACAAATGTGGAACTACGGTTTAAAATTCTCTAACACTCCTATATTTGTTGATAATTCTGCTGCTATAGCCGTAACTAAAATTCTTGTCCAACATCCAAAAACTAAACTGTTGGACCAAAAGAACCAATGAGCCAAGATCAGAAAACCTCTAAGTCCCATATGATATCACAACAACTGCTGAGTGGTGAAGACTTCAACAGCTGAAGATCAAGTGCTGAAGACTTCAACAGCTGAAGACTAAAGTGTTGAAGCTCAACAGCTGAAGAACACAACTGCTGAAGCTGAAGACTAAAGTGCTGAAGTCCAACAGCTGAAGAACACAAGTGCTGAAGCTGAAGACCAAAGTACTGAAGGTCAACAGCTGAAGAATACAAGTGCTGAAGCTGAAGACCAAAGTACTGAAGTTCAACATCTGAAGAGTCCACAAGTGCTGAAGATCAACAACTGATGTACAATGTCTGAAGACAAAGACTGAAGACATCAGCTGATGACATCTACTGAAGTCATCAGCTGATGAAACGTCTGAAGTTCAAGTCTGAAGACCAAGTACTGAAGTTTCAGTAGTTTGTCACAACAGCTGAAGAGTACTTCTTCAGTAGTTGTGTTTATCAGTAGTTTTATGTTTTTACTTTCGGTAGTTTTGTAAAACGACAGAAGAGCCTGTTTTTCAGTCGTTGTTGTTTCAGTAGTTTCTTATCAGTAGTTTTGTAATAAGTAAACACTTAGCTTCTTGTAAGAAGATGTCAACTGCTTGACATCTTCAGTAGTTTTAGTGTTTCAGTAGTTTGTTAAATAACGGTTAGATGTCACTATCAAGTGAAATCAGCCTACGTCATCTTTCCTTATATAAGGAAGAATGACCTAAATTGTAATTTTGGGAAAGCCATGCCAAAGCGTGTGATTGAATGAAATATTCCTTTTGCAGAAACTTTCTCTCTCTATAACTAATTCTGTTCATTGCTATATCTTTGGTATTCTTGCGCGAATTGTGCTAGTTGGTACTGTATTCCACTGCTGAAATCATTCGAATCGATCAAACTAGATGCTGAGATCCTATCATAAACACATCGGAACTAAACATCACTTTATACGTGATTGTTTTGAAAAGAATTTAATCGAGGTAGTTAAAATTAATACAGATTTTCAACGTGCTGACCTCTACATAAAAGCTTTTGATAAACCAAGAATTTTATATTTGTTAGAGGTCAACGGCATGAAAAAAAAAGTGAAGTAGCTCTAGAAGATGATACTACATAGTCTGACGAGTAGAGTTATTTTTTATTTTTTTTATTCTGTTTTATTTTATTTTATTTCTTCACCTATTAAAATTCAAAAGACAAAACAATTTCGGTTTTAAAATATTAGGGGGAGAATAGGTTAGATTTGTATTATATTAGTCGTGTTATTTAATTCCTTAGAAAATGAGGAGGAGGACAGCTTAGTTAAAAGGAAAGAAATCAAATCTGTGTTACTGATTCAACGAATTTGGAAAATGATAGTACACAGGGAGCAGATTATTTGGGACTTCAAAAGGTTTAACTGATTAAAATGCGAAATTCAAGTTTAAATCTGAAAAGTCAAAGAAAAATAAAAGGAAAGATGATAGTTAAACTAATATGCCACTATGGTAACACAGAGAACCTAGAGGTTGTTAGCTCATTATATGATGTGTCGATAGATTCAACACAATAGATAATTAGACCTCATTGGTGATTTCAAGCTAAAAGTGAGTTGTTCAACAAGCTATGGGTTCCTATCTTATCCCTGGTTAACACAATCAACGAAGTTCCAATAAGGGGTGATGAGCATAATAAACGCCACAAATGTGTGCGGATGACCATAGAATATGAGCAAAGCACATGAAAAATGCAAAAATCAATCAAGCTAATAACCTATGTTATTGGTGTGATATGTGCAAAAAGAAAATAATTGCTCAAACAAGAAGATAGGTTGTGTGCCTCTCTGCTGTGCAGTGGCATTGACCTGAGGATAAGCATAAACTAAATATTCTAGAATTCATTGTTGTTTGTGCCTCTCTGTTGTGCGGTGGCATTGACCCTAGGCTTAGCATCTCTTTGAAAGCTCTTAAAATAGTTTCTTCTTGTAATATACCCGTAGACTGCTCAAAAATCTCCTAAGGAACGTTCATTACCATATAAGTATGGATCCACAAATGCTTGTTGAAATAATTAAACCTTAAATCATTACCAATGTGTGTCAAAAATCTATGTATGGATTTAAGAGGACAAGTATACTGACAATCATCGTGAGCTGCCGCTCTTGAAAGTCAAAATCATTGTGTGCATGTTGTAGCTCTAGTATGATTTCGTAAAATTGCTATTGACCATTAGTGAAAACAAGGATCAAGCATCAAAATTGTTTATTAAAATGTACCAAGTGATCTGATATACCTGTATGATTCCAAAATGAATCGTACCATAAATGATTAACTACAATTGAAGTTGTGCTGTACAGGAAGAAAAATCAATTAGAATCATTCTAATAGGTTGAATTTCATCTCTAATAAAAAAATATATAAATATGTCTTGTTATTTTTCTTAATTTCAAGTTGTTCAGTTTTATTTTAGTTAATGTAATGTAAGAGTCGGACTCAACAAGTCGTCATAATCTATGAATCACTCACTCAAAAGGGTCACGTCTAAGGTGACCAAAACATTTAAAAATAAAATGAATCATGTGTGAGGTGACAAGTTCGATTTAAGTAAAAGGATCACGTCTAAGGTTATCAGCAGTGTTTTCAAATTTAAATGGTCATGTCTCAGATGATCATCGCTGAAAATGTTTTTTCTATTGTTAAAAGGATAAGTGTTTGAAAGTGCATAAGGTCAAATGAACAAGTCAGAATCATTCGCACGACTGGACCATAACAATGGACCAGTCTCACAAATGGAGCATGAGATTGAACCATTCGCATGATTGGATCATGAGTATGAGCCAATCGCACGAATGGAGGTGACCGACTGAGCCAGTCATATGACTAAACCCCAGTCGCACGAATGGATGACACCGACTGAGCCAGTCGCACGATTGGGACCCAGTCGCACGATTGGGACCTAGTCGCCCGAATGACGCGGTCGAATAGGTCTGCTTGCTTGACTAAAGTTAAAATCAGTACAAATAGGGCTAAAGTTGGTCGCATATTTTCATCACCCCCAATCGCTTCCAAATCGACCGAAAGCAAACACACTCTGCCAACATTTGATTCAGTCAATTTCTCAATGCTCTTGTGTTACTAACCTATACTCTCATCATCTGCAGGTAATTTGTGATTGAATTTGCACAAAATGCACGGTGAAATTAAACCCTAACAGGCTCAAAGTGATTAAAATCAAGAAATTAGTAACAACCATAAAATACACCACATAAACGTGTATAATGGTTAATATGGAAGACATACTGTGACAATTAGGATTCCTGCGAGTCTAAAGAGTCTAAACAGAACATTTAAATTCATTTTTTGACCTAGATTCAGGGTTAAAGTGTCGAACAAAAATCTATGCGACTGGTCACACCGAATGAACTTCAATCACATGATTGTACTGGGTGAATGACTCAATCGACTTAATGAACTAGGTATATGAGCACAATCACCCGATTGAACTTATCCGCTAACACAATCGCTCGATTGAACTCACCGCATGCTTAGTTGCCCGATTGAACTCAGTCGCATACTTAAACAACCGACTGAACTCGGTCGTGTGGCTCAATCACACTATTGAACCAAATTGATTTTAAAACAGGTTAAGTCTTAAGTGTTTCTATAATGGATTAATCTGATGTTTTATGTTACATAAACTTGGCAGAAAGGTGGACTATAAAGACCAAGCACAACATCTGTGCCCACCTTGATCCTACTTCCCAGAACGCTGCTGAGTTCTCAGGGATTATAGCTTTTCTGCACAGATCATGAGTCTTCAAGGCTATCTCTACTCAGTGCACACCTTACAGGTCTATCTAGTAGGCATTATGGGAGAGTGCCAGGGTTGACAGATCAGCGGAGCCTCATTGTATACGTAGCTTAATCTTAGGTCAAGAGATAGTGATCACGGAGGAGGACTTGAGACAAGTCTTAGGTCAAGGTGAGGATGGAGACCACCCAACTAAGCTACATCCCTTGACAGTTTGGGGATGCTTTATGAGGATCAAGTACGCCGACGACATAAATACCGGAGTACTGAACAAGAGCAACATGTGCCCCTAATTTAAGTATTTAGCACATGTGATCCTCAAGTGCATAGACTCTAGGCGTGGAGGATTTGATGACCTCTCATACCAAATCCAGAATGCATTCGTTGAACTGTGCTGAACCATTCTTTTAGTTCTCTTGCATGGTCTTCTCCTATTTGGTCGAGAACTTGGAAGCCAAGGGTAAGCAGGGCTTTTGTATGTACCCATGGTTCCTCCAGATGATCATTGACCAGAAGCTGCCCTCACTACCTAACGAGAGTCATGATGCAGTTACTCTTGAGGTCATGGATGACACCACCCTCGGGAGAATGAAAGTCTACCGAGGCAAGTAGGTGAAGCCCCCGGTGAGGAGGTTGTTCGGCCATCTGTCCAATGCAGAGTATGTGGTTCTAGTAAAGAGGAAGTGGTGCCACGACGACAGTGATTCTCATGTTGAGTAGATTGCTCTACACTCTGATGATTCTGACGGTGATGACCATGATGCTCGTCAAGGAGTTGATGGTCTAGGTGGACCCGAGTCTGCTCCCATTCACCCTGATTTCCAGATGGAGGAGGAGGAGGAGTCTGATGAAGAGCCTCTGGTGCAAACGGTGGGGAGCCGGGTCGTAGCCACTGATAGAGGGCTCAGGGTGGTTGGCCGACGCCAAGGGGAGTCTGAGGATGCCACTACTGCTGATACAGATCCTTTGTATACCCTAGTCCCGCCTAGCAGCCAAGGGGGAGCCACTGTTTGTAAGGGCTCTAGGAAGAAGTGAATGCCTCACCCTTATGGCAAAAATGGTAAGAGGCCAAGATTTACATTGACCACATCCGCTCCCACTACCATAGCCACCACCACTTCCACAACCACCACCACAGCCACCACCACCACTGCCACACCCCTATCACTACTACTACACTCCCAACCACCACCACTACAACCAACTATTCACCATCCACTCATATCCCACCACCCATATACACCACAACCACCACTACCACCACCAGCCACCAAGCAGGTCCATCATCCCATACCACCTTCAACACAGGACCCACTCTTCCCTCCATTGGGGTAGAGGAACAACTAGCAGCACTAAACAACATGGTGCTGAAGTTGTTAGCTGCCAACGAAGAAAAAACTGGTCAACTAAGTCAGCTTGTGGAGCTAAATGCTACTCAAGCACAACAGATTACCCAGCAAGCACAACAGATTTCCCAACTCCTAGAGCGCAATGACTAATTAGTAAAGAGGATTGAGGAGTTGGAGGCCTCAAACAGGACAATCATGCTCAAACTAAAGGGATCTAAAGATGATCCTCTGAAGATTAGAGAGGGTGATGATGATGATGATGAAGATGATGTTGTTAGTGATGATGATGAGACTAGTGAAGATGAAAGGCCAAGGGCAAAGAAAGATGATGATAATGTTGAACAAGGTGATGCAGCTGCATCTGCCTCAGCTTAAGGTCAAGAGTGAAGGAAAAAGAGAAATCAAGACCAAGGAGCATCATCCTCTGCCCCACCTGCTGAGAAGCCGACAATTCAAGACAAAAGTAACGCTTAGATGTTTATATATTTGAAAAACTTTTGTACTTGAATCTTGTATTAAAATTCTATAACTAATGTTTATATATCTTTATCAAATGTTTGAATGTCTTGATTATTACTAATGATTGACGTGTTTTAAATGTATAAATCAAGCAGATCAAACATCTTAACAAGATGAATAAGTTGTTGCTCCCCAATAGCAAATCAAGTCTCAACTCACAATGATTCTTGTATTGCAAGGGATAGTCAGATGGTCGGTGAGCTATACTCCCGAAGAAGGATAAATCATACATGACCTGACTGACGAGCAACTTGAAGAGATATTCAGGCAAAATCTAGATGAGATTGTCAAAAATGCGCCTACTTTTGATGTGACAAGTGACGATGAGCTAAACGACATAGATGAAATAGAGATTGAGGATGTCACCGTTGAGCACTATCCAGAGTACACTGACCAAGAGGGCAATCTGATTATAAACTTGGCTGATACTCTCAACAGTGCTACATTTGATAAGCTAGATGAGATGGAGAAAGAGATAGAGAAGAATAAGAGCCAAGCCCAAGCCTCAAAGGCTGAAGTTGATATCAAGAAGGCTGAATAGGGAGCTTGTTTTGCTGAGATCCGAGCCCTACGCACTGCACAAAAGCCAAATGCCTACACCAAGCTATACAAAGTAAAGAAACACCTAAAGGTGTCGGGCAAGATCATTGCATGGGCGTATTTAGAGGATCTGAATGTGTATGAAGTTAAGAGAGAGAAGGGAATTGAGTACTTCAGATTCGCACACGATCTAAAGACTCTCCCTGCTTTGACTCCGCCAGTTGGCACACCAAAAGTTGTTATATGCTGATCCAAGGAAAATGTCAGGCTGGTTTGAGGCTGCACTAAGGAAAGAATACCACACCAGGTGGGTAAACTTCAGACCTCAACAACCAAAGAGGTACACCAGAAGGTCTGAAGTGCATCCCATTTCTAGAAAGCCTAAGGTAGTGCTGAAGTGGAGTCCTCCGCATACAATGTCCAAAATTCCTCTAAGTGAAATGCCATAGGACTTCACTCCACACTTCAAGTGGTGGTATTATGATTGGAGAATAGGTGAAGCGGTCATAGTCTTACAAAGGGAGAGCAATATGGAAACTATCCAGGTGTTTGACCCTATGTGGCTGACCAACTTGTCTGCAGATGATGTCTAAGCCTTATACAAGTGGCCACTATTCTTTGACTTGCAAGATATAGTACAAGCCCTCCAGTTCCAGAATGTGATACGACTCAATTTTGCATTCGAGATACATGCTGGAGTTACAATAGAGGAAAAGTACAAGAAATTTGAGGAGCTAATGACAAATGTTAGACATTAATGTAAACTATGTCCAAGGTGGAGTTTGTTGATACATATGTACCTAGTTTAGAAGCATAATGTAAAATGTCTATCATGTCTTACATATATGTAATGAATAGGTATGAATGAAATACAATATGTGGTTGATGCTTATAATGTTTAATATTTCAGTGTTTATTGTGTCATAATTTTAATGAACTAACTATATAGGTTGTGGTTATTGTACATAATTCTTAGTCAATAATGATTGAGAAACGTGTTCAAACTTAATCATATGAAGTCCTCATGTGAATGGACCATGGTAATGGACCATACGCATGAATACTTCATACTAATGGACCAGTCGCACGACTGAACCAGGAGACTAGATCAGTCACACGATTGAGACAGAAGATTGATTCAGTCGCACGACTTAACCTTCAGTCGTGCGGATGGATCAATCGCATCATTCAGTCACACGACTGAACCATGGTAATGGTTTAGTCGTACGATTGGAAATACCTAACCTATAAATACCACCTAATTCGTGGAAAACGTAACAATTCAAATACCTACGCACATAATCATACCCTAGCCGTCCAGAGACTCAAGAAAACTTGTTCCAAGTTCATAGATTGCAGTTGATCACGTTTTAATCATTGTTAACATTACTTTAATCATTAGATTGATCTAAACAGTGTTCTCCCTGATTGGATCGCCAATCAAATAGGATTTAGCACTATTTGATCTGGTATACACGAAGAATTACTTAGTAATCCGTCCGTACACGGTCCCCTAACATTATGAGTAATGATATCTTTGGATATACATGTCATAGCATCATGCTTCCATGCAAAAGAGGATGCCCTGTCCTTAAGGAATGTTATGAGTTTTGATTCGATATCCTCAAAGATATTGGATCCTATTAAAGCCTTTCTTCGTATCCTCTAGATCTAAGGATACTTCCTTTCCTTCCTTCTAATCAGCCACAAAGACTACACGAGGCTTGTTCTTTAATTGCTATGCTGATTGAGTCTTGTTGAAGCCTATATTGAGGAGGTATAATAGTTCTTAGCCTCCTGTTGGTAATTGCTTATCTTAACCACCCCCGATGGAGTAAGAAGCTTCACACATTGATGGTAGGTTGATGGTACAGCCTTTATGTCATGGATCCATGGCCTGCCGAAGATGATGTTATAGAAGGATAAGGAATCTATCACACTGAATTTCTGCATGGTATTCATTCCTTCAATATACACAGGGAGTTTGATGTCCCTGCTATATTCTTTGTTTCCCCACTGAAACCTACTAGCACAGAAGACCTTGGGATTATTTCTTTCTCATTGATTTTAATCTTCTTCAAAACATCTAGCTGGATGATGTTTACAGAGCTTCCCCCCATCTATTAGTATCCTGCGCATAATACAGTTAGCGATGTATAATGTAATTACCAACCCGTCGTGGTGAGGATCCTGGATGGTGGATAAATCATCCTCGTCGAAGGATATGATCTTATCCTTAGTGAGGCTGGTACTACAGATGGGCCTATCCCCATACTGAGCTTTATCTTCTTTGGCATGTTGTATGGCTGAAGAGTACAACGTCCCACAACTGTCTGATCCTCCAGAGATGAAATTGATAGTCTTTGCATCTGGAGGTGGAGATCGCACTCTGCTTGGGGTCTTCTCAGCATCTTGAGCTTTATTCTTCTTTCTTGGAAGTAATTCCTTTAGGTGACCTTTGCTCAGGAGATAGCTGATTTCCTTCCTCAAAGCAATGCCTTCATCAGTAAGATGACCAAAGTCTTCATGGTAAATGCACCATTTTGACTTATCCTTGTTTCCTGGAATCTTTTCATTCTTCCTTGGCCATCTTGCTTTTTCACCTAAACCTTGCATAGCATATATTAGTTGAGTTGTGTTAGCAAAGAAACAGTTTTCCAAAACTCAAGGATATTCTTCGTTGTTCCTCGTCTTCTTCCACTACATTTATCCTTGGGCTATCCCGCTTGGAGTAGGGCCTTACTCGGTATGACTTGTTTAGAGATTCCACCTTCCTGTTGCTAGGTTCATACATGAGAATATCCAGCTTCTTGTGTACTCTTTTGTCGTCTTCCAAGCAAATGAATCGAAATGCTCTGGTCCTCACTTCGTCTAGATTCATGCAAGGATTCATTACAAGGTCATCGTAGAATTATGAGCTCTTGCGTAATCCCATTTTGAGAGCTTCTATGATAGCAGCCATATCCAAGTTTGGAATCCTTCTAAATCACCCAGTATAGGTGACGTGTTAGCTTTTCAACGGTTCGACTGCAAGAAATTGTATTGTTAGGTATATTAAGTAGCCATTTAAGACTGGACCTTATAAAGTTGATTCAAATCCTTTGCATAAGCATGCTTCTTTGATTTTGGGTGGAATGGGATTGATCTCCATCCTTTCCTTGTATTAGGCTACATGTTCTTCTGGATCCATGGTCCCATTATACAACTTCATATTAGGGGTCTGGAATTGTTTGGAAATCTCGATTACAGATATAGGCCATGTGAACTTAGACAGCTTCTGACTTTCGTCTGAGACTTTAGGTATAGCTTTGATAACTCTAGGAACACTTGTTATCATGTTCCTTAGATCTTGTAATTCTGTAGCTAATCCTAGATTCATGTCTACCATATTTGGATTAGTCATAAAGGACACATTCTTGAAGTTGTTACTGGTTTGAGGATATATTATTCCCATAGGTTGTTGGTTCCCCCATGGCGTATCCTTGCGTTATGGGTTGGGCAGTTGTAGCCTCTGTCCTCATCGGGATGAAATCACCCTGATGCATCTCGCTTTGTTGAGCTTTGGAGACTCCTGCATTATCTTAGGGTACGAATGTATTTAAGGATCCTTGCTGCATGACAGTTCCCTCAGATTGCTCCCCCATATATCCTGACGTATGAGGTGTCTGAGGGATCCTTGATCCTAAGGTATTAGTCCTCAAGGATCCTGGTTGCTCTAGCACAATGGATCCTGAAGGATACGGCATTGGTGTCGTAGCTTGTTGAAGGAAACCGGTTCCCGTGGGGTACTCGATCAAGGATTTAGGTCATTGAAAACCATTGGCTCCTCAAGGATTCCCTATCGAGGTTCCGGGCTGCAAAGGATGCTGGATCCTAAAGGATACGCCATCAAAGATCTAGACTGATGAAAGATGCCGCATCCTGAGGGATATGCCATCGAGGATCTAGACTGCTAAGGATACTTGATCTCAAAGGATACGCCATTGAGGATCCAGATTGCTGGAGGAATTGAGAATCCGGGGGGCTGAAACGGAGCGTCATTGGGATCAGCACGGTATCCTCTCACATAGATTGTTTGGATTTCTTCAGTTGCTCAATTTCTTTGAAGAGATTGACGTTGGTTCTCATCTATTGCTCCATTTGCTCCTTTACCTGCTTAATCAGAGAAAAAATGTCTTTGTTAGAAACAACAGGGTCTATGGATTAAACCTTATTTCTAGTGAAGATAGGTTATTCTTGTCTTCTTAGTGGCTCGTCCCTTCTTCCTTGATTCCCCACAGAGATGCTAGTTCTTTGAGATGAACCGGCTGAGGTAATGGGAATAGTTGAGGTAGGAGGTTGAGTCGACATGTTAGGGAGTAAAGTTAAATGATAAATAGGGGTTTTGATATGGTTTTTGACGATCAAGGCACCGGTTGCCCCATGGTGGGGACCAAATTGTTTCGGGATAAAATCTGCTAAGAGTCTTGTATCCTGAACTAGTACGTGAGGCGGTGTATCCTTGATCATGAGTATTTGAAAAATAAAACAAAACAAGTAATGAACTACTAGAAAATGTTTGAACAACGGATTTGGTTACGAGGGAAAAAACCCTTGGAGCATTAGCACTGTCGGCATAAAAACCCCGGTTGGTGAAAATTGTCACCAACTAGTTTATTGATCTTTTGAACAACTAAATACAATGATTTTTGGAGTGTCGAATCGGTGAGAACTAAGTATTACAATAGTAAATCAAATGTGTTTTGTGTGAGTGTAAAGTAGTAATCGGATGTCAAGTTTGCGAGCTGAGTGAAGTGTCCTATGTTCACGGATGGCACTCAATATTTATAGCTAGGTAGTTACAACTAACTTCTTATAAGCTTGGTGGTGGACGTTGTGGTCAATGTGACCATTGGTGGACTTGGTTCATGCGGCTTCTAACATTTCTCTTCCACAAACCTCGGTATATTTAGTTATCTCCCTTCCCCACGTTCAAATTAGAGTAGGCCAAGTCAATTCAAACAATCGCTGATTATACGTCACTACTTTTCGAGGATCCTGTATCCTTGATTCTCAGGATACAACATTCTTGAAGATACTATATCCTTGAGGATACGATATCTTTTGAAAATTCGTTCCCTAAAAATCTTCAGTTTCAACATGATCATCATCTATTTTAGTATCAACAACAGCGTTAGCATTCTTTCCTCATCATCATCATCTCTATAATCAGAAATAGTTTTCTCACTATCCATCTCCTGAATAGTTTCTTGATTAATACCTTTTACTTCACATCCTTGTTTACCACATTGATTATTATTATCATGATTGTTATCATCATTATCATCATCATTATTGTTAAGACTCTCATCATTATGATCCTCATTATCATCATCATCATCTTCTTCAGATTCTTTAACAACATCTTCCATTACATATTTTATATGATCATTAGGATTCATAGGCTCTTCCTTAGTCAAATGGAATTAATATCTGTTGCACCCTGAAAGGATCATACATGCCAATTCAATGGGTGAGTTGATGGTTGCTTTGCTGGAATCCTACAAGTCCAAGAAGAAATGCGGATGAAGATCCTGCACAAGAAAAACCAAGTATGGTCTTCCGCATTTGTCAATACGGAACACATGAAACAAATATGGACAAGTATTTGTTCTTCCGCATTAACAAATGCGGAAGACCAATTAGTAATGCGGACAAGACATTGTTCATCCGCATTTGCCTATGCGGATGAGCAGACAAATGCGTAGAAGTATTTGTTCATCCGCATTAACCAATGTGGATGATCAACATACTAATGCGGTTGATCAAGTGATGAAATGCTGATCAAGTCAACTCATCCGCATTTTCCAATGTGGATAAACAAGCACAGATGTGGATCAAGACTTAGACAAGTTCTGATGTAATAGGTCAGGGGTAGTTTAGTTATTTTGTAAAGGCATCTTGCCTGCCTATAAATAGAATAGATAACCTCGTACATGAGGTGACATAATTTTAGACAATCAGAATATTTGTATTCTCTAGGTGCATTATTACTTTTCTTGTTAAACCCTAGCAGTCTTTGTAATCAATCACCTTTATTAATATATACAAAAGCATTTATGACTATTTCTTCGGCATTGAATATTTCTTGATTGTTTGATTCCACCATTAAATCATTAACTCTGTCAGTATATTCAATCCTTAGTGAGAATCTCAATCTCACTAATCCAGTCAATTGATGTCAGAGCTTTGGCTCTTGGTTTTTTTCAGATCTACCCATGACCAGAATATAACTCGATTGATCTGGTGATTGAGTTGCTAATAGAGTATTCCATTATCTCTAATTAGTAAACAACAGAAAATACCCCTTTCAACAAGTTCTTACCGAAACATTCACATAAACCAGTTACTGTTCAGGGATTTCTGTCAAGAACTTAGCTGAAACCAACAACAAGAATCTCACTAAAGTAACAAATCTTATTCTGAAATCTGTTGGACTATTTGGACAAGTTGGACTAATCAATCTTAAAATTCATCTAATCGGTAATTAAAACAAGTCAAAAACCTACCTATTCAAATGGATTCTAACAGTTTCTCGGAGTTTGGGCATACACCTAAACCTCCTATGCTTAAACACAAATCTGAATTTAAACAGTGGAAAATCAAGTTTAGGAATTACATTAGACGTGTACATCCTGATTTCTGGATCTCAATATGCAATGGGCCACACATAACTGTCACTCTGTCTGCAGATCAAGCTGCAATTTACAAAACTACAAGGATACCTAGTGAAGATCTAACTCTTGATGATGAAGATTATAAGAAAATCAAGATTGATCTGAAAGCTTACTCTATCCTAACTTAGGCACTCGAGATGGATGTGCTAAAAATATTGGAGAAGTATGGTACTGCAAAAGCTGTGTGGAATGCACTGAAAATTATGTGTGAAGGAAGCAGTGAAGTAGCAAAAATTAACAAGGATAAGCTTGTTAATCAGTATGAAACATTTCATCACACAAAGGGGGAGTCCATATCCAAACAACTACACAAATTTTAAAGTTGGTAAATGACTTGGAAAGCATGGGAGTCACTTACAAAATCAAAGAATTAAACAAGAAAATGCTACACAGTCTCCCTGAAAGCTGGAAACAGAATGTAACAATGCTAAAAAATACTCTTGATCTTGAGAGTACTACTTTGGATATCATGATAGCCAAAATAGAAGCATTGGAACTTCATGAAAGAAGCAAAAATCTTGGTGGACCAAGAGTGATTGAGGCCTACAAATTTCCATCAGAATCTTATTCTATGGAAAATTCCTTCATCACTAAGGAGGAGGATTTCATCTCATCAAGAGATCTACTGAACATCATAGGGTTCACTGCACTCCAGTACCCAATAATCCATCAACATCATCCCAAGCATCCAGAGTCACTGTTGCTCCTACAACCACTCCTGAAGACACAAGATCAGAAGAACAAAAGGCAACTTACAATGCCTTTGTTGCATGCTTTGAAGCATACTTAGGAGGAAGACTCACTTATGCTCATCTGATCCAAGAAGATCTGCAGGAAATGGATCCAGATAATGTGGAAGATATGGATCTGCAATGGCAAATAGCCATGATTGCTATGAGAGTAAAGAAGTTCTTCAGAAAAGGAAGAAAGCTCAGCCTTAATGTGATACAAAACTTGGATATGATAAGACCAAAATGAAATACTTCAATTGTGGCATGGCTGGCCACTCCTCCAGAGAATGCAATGCCCCCAAGAGAAACAACTTCCAAAGGAATTCTCAAGGCCAGTCATCCTTATTGTTTAACTCAAGCTTTCACTCCAACAATCAATAGCAGCAGTATCATCATCCACAACAACACCAATCGTATCAAAATTCACCTCAACTGACAAACCAAGCTCATGGAAGCAGTCAGTCATCTGCCAATGCCCTTTTGATAAAGCAAGATGGGGTATGTAACTAGAGCATGTATGCAGAGGAAGTCAAGCCTTAATTTCAAAATCCCGAACTTATAACTCATATCAACGATGGTCCATCCCCAATGCCTACTCAGGTAAAATCTAACCTTTGTAGTGAAAAATGTATTACTGAATGGCAATGATATAAAGAGCATAACCATAAACTCACAGATAAACTTAAAGAATAAAAGGTGAAGTTAGAGATGATGGAAAGAGACATAAATGGCTTTGAAATCAAAATTAAATCTCTCATCTCTGACATTGAAAAAGTGCATGGTGAAAAGTACACTCTTGCAGCTGAGAATAAGCTACTTACTAAAAAGTTAGCTCAATCTAAGGTTGAACATACACTTACTGAAGTGAAACTAGAAAAGTTTCAAATGTCTTCAGTCAAGCTGCAAGAGATGCTTGATTCTCAAAAGGATCCAAAGGACATGTCGGGTATTGGGTATAATTCATGTCCTCCACCATATAATGACAACTACACTTTCATGCCTGAATCTGTCTCACTCAATAAGGGGATTAAAACTAAAACTATGGAACCAAAATCTATATTAAATCAAGTGACCAACGCTCAAAACAAACCTGATGTTTATATTGACACGTATGAGGATAAAATCAAGTTAGGTCACACAATAAAAATCAAATAGTGCTCAGACAAGGCAGTGAGTGTCATGAAACCCATAAGCCCGTAAAAGCAGTTGTTCCTTTTATAAAATTCATACCTTCTATTTTAAAAGGTAAAAAGAAGTATGTGAAGTTAGTGAAACTCACTGCTGAGAGCAGTTCTGATAATGAGATTATATCTCCAAACAATTCAAGCAAATCAGAAAAGGTTTCACCACAAAAGAAATAAAAAAGATCACTGAGTTCAACTCATAAAACTCTATCAGACCCTCAGTCTTCAATATTAAGACAGGGAGTTGGTTTGATATTTGCAATAAGGAAGACGTTGACCAGTTTGAGAAAGAGGTGAGAAATGGGTTGAAGAAACAAAAACAGCACACAAAATCAAAGAAATGTAGTGTTGTGAAGCAAACTACAAAAAAGGTTGATTTTGATTCATCCCCTAAGAAAAAGAAAGTGGCTTAGTAGCAAATGAGAATATCAGTTAAGGCTCACAAACCAAAATCTGATTCAAGCAACAAACAAATGTATTATGACATTTGTGATATGTTCAATCACAAGATACAAGAGTGCTTTTTTAATCAATACTGCTCTATTTGTGATATGAACAACCACTAAACCAAAAAATGTTGTTTGAACAAATATTGTTGAGTCTATGATATGAACAATGACAATACATCTGATTGTTACTTCAATTAGAAGGGATTGAGAATTCCCCAAAACAAACCCATCTCAACAACATCATCAGGAAAAATTCAAGTCAAGAGTCAATTGCATAATAATCAATCTAGAACATCTAGATCACTAAATGACATGAGTAAAACAAAAGCAACATGGAAAAGTAAAAGAAACAACCATTTCAGCAATCAAAAGTCTGACTTTTCAAAACACAAAATGATCTTTGAAAATCAAAAACGATTTAAATTTATTTAAAAGAACAGAGATCAAAGGTCTCACTACTCATTTGACTCTTCTGTTGATGTTGATAAGAAGACTCCAGCAAGATATCCTAAGCAATCTCCCAGATCTCCTCTGAATAGATCACAATTTAGAGGAAAGTATCAAGAATCACCATAATAAATAAGAACGGGAAACCCAAGACCCTCAAGGCTTGGGTTCCACATTCTAATTAGTTCTTTTATGCTTGTAGGGTCATCCATATAGGTCCAACAGCTTATGGTACGTGGACAGTGGATGCTCCCAACACATGACTGGAGATCGCTCCCCCCTTCATGACTTCAAGCACATACAAGGAACTACGATGGCGTTTGGTGGAGATTGACAAGGTTGTAGAATTACAGGTGAAGGATCTGTGACTAATGGGATGCTGAGCTTTGACAAAGTGAACTACTGTGAACAACTGAACTTCAATCTGTTAAGCGTGTCTCAGATCTGTGACAAGAAATATTCAACTCACTTTACACACATTCATTGCTACATTCTGAAACCTGGATTTCAGATCTATGAAGAATGGGTTATCCTAAAGACCCCGAGGAAGAATAATATTTATGTTTTAAACCCGTGTTCTGCATCACCTAAAGAAGAAACATATATTTTGTCAAAAGCATCATTTGATGAGTCACAACTTTGGCACAGGCGTTTGGGGCACACCAACTTTAAAAACATGAACAGATTGATCAAAGGAAACCATGCCATTGGTCTTCCACAAAAAGAATTTCACTTTGTTGATCACTGTTCAGCGTGCCTCAAAGGAAGACAACACAAATCTTCTCATAAATTCAAGCTGGTGAACACAAATAATACTCCATTGAAGCTACTTCATATGGATCTGTTTGGACCAACTCATGTCATGAGTATTGGAAAGAAACAATATTGTTTGGTGATCATTGATGACTTTTCACGATTCACATAGGTGTTCTTCCTCATAAAAATGAAGCATCCAAATAATTTAAATCTTTATCATACAAATTGAAAATCAACTTTATCTTAAGGTCAAAACAATGAGAAGGGATAATGGAACTGAATTCAAAAATGAAGACATGAGTTCTTTTGTACAACCAAAGGCATTGCTCATCAATTCAGTGCAACTAGAACTCCTCAACAAAATGGGGTAGCTGAAAGGAGAAATAGAACACTGTTTGAAGCAACAAGAACAATGCTAGCCGATGCTAAGTTGCCAATCACCTTTTGGGTAGAGGCAGTTAACACATCTTGCTTTGTACAAAACTGAACTCTAATTGTAAAAGAAAGCAACATGACTCCATATGTACTGCTTTTTCATAGAAAACCATTCATTGGATATCTTAAATCATTTGGTAGTCCTGTCTCAATATTAAACACCCGAGACTATCTAGGAAAGTTTTCATCTAAGTCTGATGAAGGATTGTTTGTAGGTTATTCTTTTGTTTCAAAAGTTTACAGAGTGTTTAATCCTAGATTAGACATTATTGATGAAGCAACAAATGTTCAATTCAAGGAACATTAGTTTTCCAAATCTACAAATGGTCCCGACTGGTTGTTTTATATTGATGATCATCTGGTTGAAACCATTATTGGTGATCTTAATGAGAGGGTGACAAGAAGCAAGTCTGGTATTGCAAACATCTGTTTGTTCTCATGCTTTCTATGTCAAACAGTACCCAAAAATATCAAAGAGGCTCTTCAAGACAATAGCTGGATTGAAGCAATGCACGAAGAATTGCTCCAATTCAAGAAGCAAGAAGTATGGCAACTGGTAGATCTTCCCGAAGGAAAACATCCTATCGGTACGAGATGGATGTATAGAAACAAGACTGATGATAGAGGGATCGTCATCAGAAATAAAGCAAGATTAATGGTGTAGGGATACACTCAAGAAGAAGGAATCGACTATGATGAAGTGTTTGCACCTATTGCCAGATTAGAAGCAATCAGAATATTTGTAGCATTTCTGCATCCATGAAATTCACTGTTTATCAAATGGATTTGAAGTGTGCCTTCTTGTATGGAAAGAATACTGAAGAGGTCTATGTGAGTTAACCACCGGGCTTTGAAAATCTAGATTTCCCTTATAGAGTTTACAAGCTTGACAAAGCTCTGTATTGTCTTCACCAAGCTCCACGAAAGTGGTATAAGACTCTGTCATCTTTTCTTCTTGAACATGGATATGAAAGAGGAAAGATCGATTAGACTCTCTTAAGAAGAAGAAGAGAAAAAGACATGCTGTTAGTCCAGATTTATATGGATGACATCATTTTTGGCTCAACAAACAAGCATCTCTACAAAGAATTTGAAGACCTTATGCATTTAAAATTCCCAATGAGTGCAATGGGGGAACTCACTTTCTTTCTAGGGGTGCAAGTCCAACAGACAGCAGATGGAATCTTCATCTATCAATCAAAATATGTGGAAACTATGTCGAAGATATTCCACTTTGCTGACTGTTAGTATATCAGAACTCCGGTGGATACTAAAGTTAAGATTGGACCTAACCCTCAAGGCAAATCAGTGGATCAGACTCACTATCGATCTATGATTGGTTCACTTATGTATGTAACAGCTAGTAGGCCTAACATTATGTTTGGTGTTTATGTGTGTGCCAGATATCAAGATGATCCAAAAGAATCACATGTGAATGTAGTCAAGAGGATATTCAGATATCTGAAGGGCGAACCATCTCTTGGATTATGGTATCCAGAGGAAGGAGACTTCAATCTCTATGCCTTTACAGACAATGATTATGGAGGATGGAAGTTCAACAGAAAATCCACCTCTGGAGGTTGTTAATTTCTTGGTCTCAGACTGGTCTCCTGGCAATTTAAGAAGCAGACAAACGTGTCTGTATCAACAACCGAAGCTGAGTATATTGTAGCATCAACCTGTTGCTCACAAGTACTCTAGATTCAAAACCAGATTTTTGATTATGGTTATAACTTCTTGCACACACCAATTCACATTGACAACACTGCAGCTGTTTTCATAACCAATAATCCAGTTCAGCACTCAAAAACAAAACATATTGAAATTAGATATCACTTTTTTTGAGATTGTGCTGAAAAAGGGTTAATCAAATTGATTCAAGTACCCAGTAAAAATAAATTATCTAATTTGTTTACTATTGCATTTGAACCTGGTAGGTTTGACTTCCTGGTTCAGTCAATTAGCGTGATTAACCTTGAGTAAAAAATAATTCAAAACGTCAAAAACAAGTCAAAACTACTAGAAAAACACAAAAAGAAGTCAATTTTCTGAAAAATAGAATATAAGGGAAATGATATAATTAGAGTCGTTATATCATTCACTGTGCTTAATTTCAAAAATTGCAAGAATGTAATGACTTACCAGATATGTTGTTAGGCTCAACTTCAAAGAGAAGATACATGTAGTGATGAATTAAAAATCTTATTCAATAGTGAAACACTCATCATAAAGTATAGGTACGTATTGGCTTATGGGAGTGCATGTGTGTGTAGTAACCTAAACACACGAGGTAATGATGCTTTATGAATCTCTTTCACCCACATCAATTTTGATCTCTATTTTGCTAAGCAAAGACCTGATGACAGAAGCACATAGTGCAGATGTAATGATCCAAAAGATTCCTAATGAGGAACAAATCCAAATTGGATGAATCTACAAAAGAAACACATTCCAAGTGAATGAACAAAGAATCCTATCATGGATCACCTTCTAAAGTGAAGTGAAAAGAATCCCAATGTGGATCATTATGAAAAGGATCAAAGTAGAAGAATCCTAATGAGGATTAGTGAAAATGAGTTCTCATAACTTAAGTAACCTGGTAAGGAAAGTTGTGAAAAAGTTCTACCATGCATTGTATAATGATGGTTGATCATTCCATGCTTGTGTGTGTGAGGTACATATTGAATAATTAAATCTACCAAAAACATGATAAATATCATTTGCATCAAAATATCAACCAGGTATGAGTTTAAGAGGACAAACATACCTTCAATCATCAAGTTCAAAAACATGTCCAGTTATCATAAAGGATGCACATGTGCAATGTAAGATTGATATGATCCCAACAAAAGATATACTTCTCTTCATTATCAATAATCAATGTATATAGTTGTCAAAAAGTTTTTAAATCTTTAAAGTTTTTATCCAGATATGGATATAAACTTTAGGGGGAGTAATTAAAAATTTTTGATTAAATCATTATAGATTGTTACTATCTTAAATTACATTCTTAAAAACATTAAAAACAAAAGAAAAAGAAAATGCATGTGTTGTTGCAGAAGTTATACCATAGTATCTCAGCCTATACAGATTCTTGGAACCATGAAAAGTACAAGATCAATCAAACAAAGGGAAACTTGTATCAGTTCTCACATACAAGTCAATCCAAGCAAGAATTGACAACATCAACAGTCAACAACTTCATAAGAAAATTCAATCAATGACGTCTCTTCATAACATGAAAAATCAAAATGGTCACATTAACTTATGATTAAGTTCAAAAGTTAATGAAGGTAATTGCATTGGTTAATGTGGGTGAAGGTAACCCATGCTTATAACCAATGCGGGTAGGTTTTTATTTCCAAGTGAAAATAATGCGGACAATGATTGTACTCTACCGCATTAGTGTGTTACAAGTGTACACGAAATTTTGAAGTGTTAAAACCTATGCGGATAAAAAATTGTTCTACTGCATTTTTCAATGCGGATAAAATAATTTTCAAGTGTTCAACCGCATTTGTCAATGCGGATAAACTTTTAAGCCTTCAACCGTATTTGTCAACACGAATGAAATTTACACTTCCGCATTTGTTTTTCATCTTCAATGTTCATGTATTTTCAAGCAGAAATATTAGTGATTAATCTCCTGTCAATGAATGATGATCAAATGTGGATCATATTCTATCGCATTTGCCATAGTGAGCAAATGCTCATAGAGTTAGCTCTTCCGCATTTGCTATAGTTAGCAATGCTGACAAATTTTGGTCAACCGCATTTGCTACATTGAGCAATGCTTAACAAATTTTGTCAACCACATTTGGTACAATGAAAAAATGCTGATGAACTTAGTTCTTCCGTATTTGCAACTGTGCACAAATGCGGATGGAAGAAAACAAAAGTAACAAAACTTCCTCATTTGCTACATTATGTAAATGCGGATGCCCAAAATCACAAGTTAACTCTTCCGCATTTACAACAGCAAACAAATGCGGGTTGCAAAGTTATTAGATTTTCTCTTCCACATTTACAACAGTAATCAAATGCGGATGACCCGAAGACTTAAAATTTACCCTTCTGCATGCACTATAGTGATTTAAAAGTGTGACCGCATTTGCTCTGAAACTTGTAAAATTTTGTATAAGCCATTATTTGAATATTTAAACAAATTTCAAAGGTTCATTTAATACTTTTCAAATCTAAAAGACTACATAGTGAGACGAGCACAAAAACACAGTAAACCTTCTTTGATCATCATCATCAACAACAACCAAAGAATTCAGTGTGTTCAAAACAACCTGTTATTGTAATCGATTCCAAACAACAACACCATTGATAGAAAGGTGAAATTTCCATAAATTTTTCATGACCTAACTTTCAGACTGTTGAACCAAAAGTGAACGAAGAACCAAATGATAATGAACAACACACAAAATCCAATATATTAAAAGATACGTTATATATTTTTGACATAAATGAACATGCAAACTAAGAGGAATTTTAACCAGCATGAAAAACCTTCATAGTTGTGTTCATCACAAGAACAGAGTCTGATAAAAAACAAAAATGTGTAACAAATTAGTGAAGTAACATGTAATAAATAGTTTATTTAAACTTGAAAAATAGAGAAAGTGTGATTGTTCTACAACAAATTCACCATTTGATGTGGCAATTTGAAACAGTGACTTCAAATGTTCATCTTTGACCACTAAAAGTCAAACTGATCAATTGTGCACATGCTTTCTCATCAAAACTAATGCATATGTCTCTTATGCTGATTAAATGGCTAATCTTTCATGGAGCAAGCTCTATAATGTTAGCGGTTATTTAGACCCTCATGTGCTAGAAGCTGAGGGACTTAGAGATATTATCATATTCATCTCTACAACAAGGGTAGCTTATGTTATCACTATTAGACCCACTATCTATGAGAACCTCATAAGGTCTTTATTGAATTCAGCTGAAGTGATTGAAGCAGATGGTGTTAGAACTTTATCTGGAAGAATTGATAATGAGTTCCATACTCTAAGCATAACTAAAGATTCCGTAAGAAGATGTCTGTATTTTGGTGATGATGTTGATGCACCACTAGACTTGGATGAGGATGACATCACTACCTTCTTTGCAAAAATTGGCTATGAAGGGGGATTTGAAGCTAAGCAGATTGTAAAAGGATTAGTTGATTTGCCATGGAGATCTCTAATTCACCTCTTCAGCACTGCTTATCGAAAAGAAACATTATATTCCAATCATTCCTTCATCAGCAATTTGTGGTCTTCGCACAAACAGACCATTCAACATGTCTGCTTATGTATATAATGGTCTAGTTTCAAACATACAAGGGGGAAGGAGATACAAGTTCTTGATGTATCCAAGATTCATTCAGTGCCAGGTAAATGAAGAATTCCCAAATTTTGCTACTAAGGGACCATTGCTAGATATTCCTCATTATGATGCAAAATCATACAAGTACATTAAGAAGAGGGATCCTAGAAACTTTTAAAGTTGAGATCACTCACCTCTTCTTCCTTGGATGCTTCAACACATCAATCTTGAAGAACAAGGAGAAGAACAAGATTCTCATGATCATATTAACGAACAAGCTGCTGCTGAGCAAGCTAATGGTGTTGATAGGCAAAGGTCAGTATCACCCAAGGATGGTGCAGGGAGTGATTCTCATACTGAACATGAAATTCATGACTATGCATATCCATTTGTGCCTCTTCCATAACCATTTCTACAACAATCTCCACAACCATCACCAATAGCCCAACCAATAACATCTCCACCTCATCACTCACTAATATCACCACCTCATCACTCACTAAAATCATCACCTCAACCATTGCCTACTCATGATATTCCATCTAAGTTTGGAGTTTCAACCAGCACATCTAAAGCGTCGAAATCATCTTCAGATGAGGAGGATCAACATGCTCAAATGTCTTTAAAGAGAGTCACTTCTGAGAGTGCTCCCTCATAGAGTTTTGCTTAATCTAATGTAAATAAACCAGATGAAAAGGATGAGTTAATCTCTGAACTCTTGCAAAAGAATGAAAGGATGGAAAGAATACTAAATAGGAGAGCTAGAATCATTGATGATGGGATTCTAGAACTTGATGAAAAGGAGCATGAGTTAAAAGAACTAAAATAAATATATGAAGTTGAAAAGAAAGAGAAAGAGAAGGAGATTGAAAATTTAAAAGCTGCTCTTAACCATTCTAGAGAAGAAGTAAGTGGCCATGTTGATACTCTTGCCATTCAAACTATAGCTATGGAAGAGCAAGAAAATATGATTGAAGAACAAACAGAGATCACCTCCAATCTCCAAAGTCAAATTGAAAACCAACCTAAAAGAATCTCTGAACTTAACATGTTCATTGAAATTCAAAGATGTGTTGAGGCTGAAGAAAGTAAAAAGGATGAAGAAAGAGTAATGACTGATGAGAAACAATCCTCTCCTGAGAATGTTGAAAAAGAAGAAGATGCAAGAAAAACAAAGAATGAAGAATCAAGTCTGGAAATTGTAGTTTATTCTGGGCAATCAAATGCTACTCAAACTGAGAAGGCTGAATTTGAAGAACTAATCAGTGCGGTGGATAGGTTTACTTCTGAAAAATTCATAATAGAAGTGGAATTCTGGGATTTTGTTGCAGACTAGAGGACCAACACTAAACCCATTGTGGTCATTCCTCAATCTCCAATTCCCTTGGAGAAAGAGTTTAGCATGCAAATGGTACGTGTTGTGTCATTATCAGAAGAAAAAAAAGATATGATCAGAAAGTTTTGTGAAAAGGAAAAAGAAAGGGAAGAAAAAGAGGCTAATGATCAAGAAAAAGTACAAACTAAGGCTGAAAAAATGCCTGAGGAGATGAAAAAGCTTGAATTCCCTTCTGGTCCTCCACTTCAAACTTATACCAGAAAGAGGAAACACTTATTTGAGAAAGCTAAAGGAAAGAGACCTATGAAAGAGGAAGAACCATCAAAGAAAACCAAACAAGATGATCCGAGAAGTATTGCTGTAATAGCAAATTTCTTGGAAGAGCATGAACAAGCTGAGGCACAATTGAAGAAACCAGCTATATTTATTGATCATGAAGAATGAGAGATTGAAGGAGGATATAATGCTAATTTGCCTGAAGATGTTGACAGTCCTGTGCAAAAAGAAAGATGTGTGGATGAAATGGTGTTAAAGGCTTAAGCTGATGACCTGATGATAAAAGCAATGCTTTTGATTAATCACGGGTATGATGCAGATGAAGTCTTTAGTATGACATATGAAGGTATGAAAGCATAACAAGCAAAGGTCGATAAACTGCTAGATCCAACCTTTGAAACTGAGTATGAAAGAACATTTTCTTGAAAGGTTCTTGTGCCCAAACTATCAGCCATAAAGAAATCAGCCTCAACTCCTGAACCCCTATTTCCTGATCCTTATAGCATGTCAGAAAAGGAAATGAAGGATTATCTTTCAAGCCAAGGCTTCACAAGAAGGAAGCTTGTGAATATGAAAACAAACTCATTGAGGGCTGCAACTCTTTAGATGATTAATGAAAAGAAAGATAGGCTCAAGTAGATAGAAGAAGAAATCATAAACAAAAAGCCAAGATAAAGAGTGACAGCTCAAGACATGCAACTAAACTGAAAAGATCAAGAATTGTTGGCTATTCTGCTTCATAAGTACCTTGAATGGTTTGCTAAACCCTCTCAACTAAAACTTCAAGAAGGGTTAACCAGTGCCGAGTTTATTAGAGGTGTATTTACTCCCAAAGGCAAAGTTGCGCATAAAATAATTTTATGGAAGTATGACAGCACTTGGAACATGTTTATGGTTAAAAGGATCTCTGGGCTGGTCCAATTCTTTATAGAGTACTCTGCTCTTGTAAATGCCTTAGAGATCCATGACTTAAATGAACTAGCTCAACTGGCACTCATCAATCACTGAGCTTGTTCAGTGGATATGAATTTGAAAACATACTCAAAATGTTCAAAAGAACTGATAATTTCAAATCATTAAGGGCAATATGAATGAGGAAAGATAAGTCATTTATCAACCCCCTTGAGAAGAAGAAGACAAAACAAACTAAAGAAGTTATGTTTCCAGAGTTAAAAGTGAAACCAACAGAATCTTTGGAGAGAAAAATGGCGTCTGGTACTCATTCCTCTACACCCATCCCAAATGTTTATTATGATGAGAAAACTTATGAGATGGTCATCAAAATAAAATGGGGAGGAAAGGAAGGTGCTGAAATAAGACTACTCGGTGGATATGAGGTAACATTGCTTGATGAATCCTACATCCACTACATATATTCCAGACACTTCAGGGAAATCAGCAACAAACTGGGAGAACAAGATATGCACTTCTTCCTAAAGTGCATCAAGTTGTTGAAATGGCATATGATCGTTCATTGCCAAGAGAGACAAAAGAAAGAAGAAGAAGACTCCTTTGCAGCTTGGGAATATTGTTAAACTTAAGGTGGATGTGGATGGGAGCTTATTAATTCACAGAGATGGTCTTTGTACTGTATCTATTTGGGAACCTCTTTCTCTAAAGAAGTTACCACTAGACGCCATCTACAATATGAGCAAAATGAAGATACATGCGCTAAGCAGGGAAAGAATAGCACAAGCAACAAATTTTACCAACATGATCAAAGCCATTCTGGATCCAACTAAAGCAACATTATTAATGCCTCCACAAGACCCAGCAGAATCCTCACAACATCAATCACCACCCAAACATTGAAGAACGTAGGTTGTATAATCCTTAGGGGGAGTATTGTTGCACCCTGAAAGGATTATACATGCCAATTCAATGGGTGAGTTGATGGTTGCTTTGCTGGAATCCCACAAGTCCAAGAAGAAATGCGGATGAAGATCCTGCACAAGAAAAACCAAGTATGGTCTTCTGCATTTGTGAATGCGGAAGACATGAAAAAAATACGGACAAGTATTTGTTCTTCTGCATTAACAAATACGGAAGCCCAATTAGTAATGCGGACAAGACTTTGTTCATCCGCATTTGCCAATGTGGATGACTAGACAAATCCGCAGAAGTATTTGTTCATCCGCATTAACAAATGCGGATGACCAAAATACTAATACGGATAATCAAGTGAAGAAATGCTAATCACTCATCTAAATTTACCAATGCGGATGAACAAACAGAGATGAGGACCAAGACTTAGACTAGTTCTGATGTAATAGGTCAGGGGTAGTTTAGTTAGTTTGTAAAGGCATCTTGCGTGCCTATAAATAAAATAGATAACCTCGTACATGAGGTGACAGAATTTTAGACAATCAGAATATTTGTATTCTCTTTGGTGCATTATTACTTTTCTTGCTAAACCCTAGCAGTGTTTGTAATCAATCACCTTTATTAATATATACAAAAGCATTTATTAGTATTTCTTCTGCATTGAATGTTTTTTGATTGTTTGATTCCGCCATTCAATCATTAACTTAGTCACTATATTCGATCCTTAATGAGAATCTCAATCTCACTAAACCAGTCAATATCAATGTTATCATCAGCTACATTCCTCATATACACAAATAGAGGTACATTATCAGCCCCTTTAATCACAGCAAGTCTATTATACACAACTTCAGACATATGCTCTAAATCAAGTCTCTCACCTTGTACTCCATAAGCATGAATGTCTGGATATTCTTCATTAATGATCAATTGGAGAAATCTAGGATACATCAAGTAGTTGTTCTTTTTTCCATTCTCTAGGTTGATTATGAACCCATTCATAATCCACTTAGCCATGTTGATTCTTCTATTAGTGGCTATGGCTACTATTGGAGATGTAATGTCTATTGGAAATGAATTCCATCCTGCATTTCTCTTTGACAAACAATGCTAAAATATGTAGCAGAGCAGCTCCAGCGATTGTAGACTATTGCCCTATAGAATTCCTTCTTAAGGAAGTTATCTGGGTGACCCATCTGCATGAAAATCTCTCTACACTCACTAAAAGTGTACTCAGATAAATCTTGATCATCATTCTCAACCAATCTTAAAGCAACTCTTACATAATCATAAAATACTTCAGTTATTCTATCATTAGTATGAATCCCCTTACAACTTTTCTTCTACTAGTTCAACTTCTACTGTCCTCCAAAACTTCTTGATCAGTCTCACATATATGGCTGGTTAGGCAAACATAGCATAAACAGATTTCATCCTTAGAAGAAATCTGATCATCTCTTCATATCGAGCAACTTCTCTAACTTCTTCATTAAGAAAGGCATCAACATTGTGCTTAGGCTGAAACTTTAAAGCATCCATCTCTCAATCACAAAGAATATGAATTACTTTGAAAGTTTTGAACTCAATTAAGTATTTATCAAACATGTAAAAATGTATAATTCCTTTAATAAATTTTATGTTCACTTAATAAAATTTTATATTCTAAAATTTGATCATTAAAAAAGTTCAAAAATTTGAACTTACTGTTTGGATGATTTAATCAAATTTTAAGAAATACAATCAATTAAGTGATTTGTTTATAGTTGATTTGAACATACAAGTTGAGTTTTGATAAATAACACATAAGTTTTGTTTCACAAAGCCAAATGGCGATTCATTTCAGGTTTATTATTTTATTATTATTTTTACTCCGATGATCATTGAATCACCAAAACTTTTGTGATGAAAATTTGGTTTTGATGATGTTAATCAGTTCGCAATCCATTGTCATTAACAATTTCAGGTTTCATTGCTAACAAACAATCACATGTAATCAACAATTTCATATTTATTCAAGTTTTTAGGGTTAGAACGCCTAAATAGGGCTCAAACGTCCAATTGATTTTGATGATAATACACACTAATTTGACGAAACAAGCTCAACATGTTGATCGCAATCACTGATATTACCTAAGAAAATCTATCAATCTCAAAAAAACTAAGTAATCAGTGAGTATTTGAGTGAGTCGGAACTTGAGAGTAAGAACAGAATGAATATGAGTGTGAAATTTTTGAATGAAATGAAATCTGTGCAGGTGTTGAATTTAGATAAGTATAAAAACCTTTAGACGCATTACAACTGTTTAGGCGCATTACCACTGTTGAGACGCATGAGGTTTAGGCACATTAGCACTGTACAGGCATATTACCCATGTTCAGGCGTATGAACCTTAGACACATGAGCACTCTTTAGGCGCATAAGCACTATTGAGGCGCATAAGCACTATTGAGGCGCATGACCTAGCCTGAAACGCCTAACACTTTGTTTTATTTCAAATATGAAATGTCTCGTACTATTTAGGTGCATGAGCTTGTACAAAACTCCCAACACCTAACCAAGATTTCCAAATTTATGAATATTGTTTAGGCACATGAGGATGACTCAAAACGCCCAACACTTATCATAAAACTGAAAATTCATCATGCGTCTAAACTTAGACTTATGGTCACTTTTTAGGCACATGAGACATTCATACGTCTGAAACGTTGTCAACTTCTTCCACACAAAATTCATTCAAACCTTAATTTTGATCAACTTCAATGTACTTCATAAAAATTTTCAAACTTTGGTCAAACATTGAATAATGATTAAGACTTTGATTATTTGTCCAAAACTTTGACTTTTTTACTAAATTTTGACTTTTTGTCCATTATATTTATAATTAATTTCCCGTAATTTATTCTCAAAAATTCCATAAAAATACAAACACTTTCAATACGTTGTAAGAAGCTTTTCCACATTTAAAACATTTTAAATTCCTTTTAGGTTCATTTTTAACATCTCAAACACACACATGCTTGAATATTTTTGCTTCATCCTTTTTCATCCAAACATATATTTAATATTCTCTTTTTCATTTTTACTCCCCCTAAACTTTTCAGTTTACAAGCTTAGAGGTTTATAAAAGTTGAAAGTTTAAGAAAAACCAATCATTATTAACATGTCTGCACACATAAAATCATGCAAAAATCAAAATAAACCAAAATAAAATTCTATACATTGAATCACATGCATGTAGTAAGATCGTATTAGTTAATAATTAGCACACTGAAATAAAGAAATTGTGGATAGTTATAGACAATGATTAAATACTCATCAAGTGTGTTCCAGGTCAATGTTACCACAGCAAAGGAGACACGAGATCTAAGGAAACATAATGACTGCTTTGGCAAAATAATAAGTACACTTACATTTTCAATTCTTGGATTTATTATGATTGGATTAGATATGACATTATGTGATCCGTAATTAGACTTAGAGATTCCGACCCTTGTCAAGGTATGCAAGCAAGCACTTTTACTCAACTTAAAAACCCGTCATATATGTATAACCAAATCTCATGTTTAGGTCAATGAGAGAATCATCATGGTAAAACCAGTTGATAATCTCCAAGAAAACCACCATGGTCAAGCCATTAGATAATCCCGGAATCTATTTCATAAAGAAATAGATAGAGATGATTCATAAGAATCATAGGACATCCATTTTGGACTTTTAAAATGATTATGCACATTGACATCTTTTGCATCAGGTGTGAATATCCAGGTCTGTAATGACTTACAACAAAGGATGCCTCGTCACTTCAGGTCTATGATGACTGATAACAGAGGAGTGAACAGATGTGGAAAACAGATATCATGGTTAGACATATCATCACAAGGTGTGATATTGTGACTTACAAGCAATCAAGCAGATAGGTCATTATTACTCATTAGGACTAAGATGAACACACACAAATGGATAGATGATTTAGTTTAATCACAAGAATTTACTATTTCAGTATAATTACATGATCTTGCCTGCAAATCATAGCTCATCACCTCAGACTTTATGAGCGAGTGAAGTATGCAACTCATTAAAACTATTTTACTATCATTTCTCACATATTGCAATGGCATATTCAATGGTAAACAATATACCAACTAAACTATATTTTTATATTTTCATTTTATAATATTCTATTTTGATTTTTCAATTTTTTGATGTTGTATTTTCTTTTTCATTTAACAAACACACACAATATACATAATCAGGCGGTTAACTTTGACGGTTTTACTTTTGATTTGATTATGAAAATAAGGGAGGGTTATTATCATTTTGATAAAGAAAAATCATTTTTCAACTTGATTAGTAAGACCAATGGACTCAACTAGATACTCAGACCTTGCCTGTAAGAAAGCTTTGGTATACAGGCCAGCCAACTATTTGTTAGTTCATATCTAAATCAAAATGATTAAACCTTTTTTCATTGTTGTCTTTGAGAAAATGATATCGAATTTTGATATGTTTTGTGTTAGAATGTTGGACAGGATTAGCCGTAATAAACATAATAGCAGTGTTATCAATGTAAATAGGAGTTTTAAGAAAACTGAACTTGTAATCCACTAATTGGTGTTGCAACCAAAGGATTTGAGAACAACCTTTTGATGCAGCAATGTACTTAGCTTCTCCTGTTGAGACAGAGACGTTTGTCTATTCTTACATTCCATGAGACTAATTAAGGACCCAAAAACTGATAACCACTCGTGGTCCATTTTCTATCTTGACAACACCGCTGTAATCACTATCAGTATATCCATGTAACTCAAAGTTTCCTTCATAAGGATACCATAACCTTGGATCTAGTTTTCCTTTGAGATATTTGAATATGTGTTTGACAGTGATAAAGTGAGATTCCTTCGAGTCTGACTGATACCTGGCACAGACACAAACAATATACATTATGTCAGGTCTAGATGCAGTTAAATACATCAAAGATCTAATTATAGATCTATATAATGTTTGGTCTATTGATTTTCCTTTCGGACCAGGATCAATCTTGGTGTTTATTTCAGTTGGAGTTATGATGGATTGACAATCTTGCAGCTTGAATTTCATCAGTAGTTTATCAACAAACTTCTCTTGATTAATGAAGATGCCATCTACAGACTGAGTTTCTTGCAATCGAAAAAAGAAATTAATTTCTCCGATAGAACTCATCTAGAAACATGATTTCGTGATTTATTCAAATTTTGAGCAAAGTTTTTGACTGGTTGATCCAAAAATAATATCATTCACATACACTTATACACAAAGAAGATCAGATGCATCCTTTTTAGTGAATAAAGTAGGATGAGTCTTCCCTTGTGTATATCCATGTTGAGTCAAGTGCTAGGACAATGTTTCATATTCGATTCTTGTGGCTTGATGTAGAGCATATAGAGCTTTGCTGAGCTTGTACACACGATGAGGAAATTCAGCATCTTCAAAACCTTGAGGTTCCTTAACATACACATCATCGGTGATTGATCCATACAAAAATGCACCCTTAATGTCCATTTAAATTTATACACTTTGAATTTCATATAAGAAGCATATGCCAGAACGCCCCGAATCGCTTCTAGTCTTGCAACTGGAGCAAATACTTTATCATAAGCTATTAATTCCTCTTGAGTGTATCCTTGATCTACTAATCGAGCTTTGTTTCAAATGATTATTCCTTTGTCAGCGGATTTGTTATGAATAACCATTTTGTCCTAATAGCATTCTCTCCCTCAAGCAAATCCACTAGTTTACACACTTCTTGTTTTGTGAATTGTAATACTTCCTCTTACATTGTTTCAATTCAACTATTGTCTTTCAATGCTTCAATAATATTTTTAGGGACAACTTGAGGAAGAAAACATGAGTACAAGCAAAGATTTGCTCGTTTAGAGTGACTTCTCATTGTTCTTTCATTCAAAGGTCCAATAATCTAAGAGATGGGATGTTTCTTGTGAATACGAGTTGTTGGAATCTCGTCTTGTTGAACATTCACATCCAGATTTTTTTGGTTCAAGTCGGAGAGCTGGTGCGATAGAGTTGAAAAATGTGGAATGAAATTTGGAACTTGAGTTACAGAATTGACAAAGTAATCAAACTTGTCATTAACATATGTATCTCTGGATACAGATGAAGTTCCATACTTAGGGTGGTGAATTCTATTAATAGGAATACATTGAGAAACATGAGAATTTTTAGGAACTTGTAGATGCTAAGGATTTTGTTGATCATTATTCTTTGTAGTGAATACAGGATCTCTTGCAAAAGAAAAAAAATGGATAGTCTGGGCTATTATCATCCATGACAGCAGAATCAGAATATTCACTAAAGGTTCCAAGATCTCCTGCTGGTTTCCTATTAACACATGAAGATTCAAACATATTAGAATTAAATGAGTTTCTTAATGAGTCTAAATCAAATTACCACTTTGGACCATTCACAACTAATGGAAAAGAGTTTTCAAGGAATTTAACATTAAACGTTTCAATGATAACATTCGTCTTAGAGTTATGAACTCTATATGCTTTCGAAGCGGACGGATATCCAAGAAAAAAACCATCATCAGACTTTGAATCAAATTTGCCTAAATGGTAATTTGAATTTAAAATCATAACGGGACATCTAAAAGATTTAAGAAAATCAATATTGGGTTTCCCGCCAAACATTAACTCCTAAGGAGTTTTCTGTTTGTCTTTAACCAATAGAGTATGATTTTGAATGAAATAGGCAGTTGAGATGACTTCCTCCCAGAAGGTGATAGGAATCATAGCATCAGCTAACATTGCACGAGCTACTTCAATCAATGTTCTATTCTTCCTTTCTGCAACTCCGTTTTGTTGTGGAGTTTGAGGAACACTAAACTGATGAGCTATCCCTTTTTCTACACACAAAATTTCAATACTAGCATTTTTAAATTCGATTCCATTATAACTTCTAATTATTTTAACTTTTTGATCTAATTGATTTTCTACTTTAATGATAAATTCTTTTAAAAATTCAGTTGATTCAGATTTTGCATAAAGAAAGAAAGCTTAGGAAAATCGTCTATAATTATCAATGATGACTAAACAATATGATTTCTTCCCGATACTATGTATGTTTACAGGACCAAAAAGATCCATGTGTAAAATTTGTAAAGGCTTTGAATTTGAGTTTATTTGTTTGGTCTTATTAGATGGTCTATGTTGTTTTCCCTTAAAACATGCTTTAAAGAGGTCTGATGTTGCAAACATCTTTGAAGGATTCTAATAACATGATTTCTTGCTGCAAGCTTGTTCATGTTCTTGATGTTTGAATGACCGAGACGTCTATGCGAAAGCTGGCTTTCATTATTAGATGCACGAGTAATGAGACATGTTGTTTCTGTAGAAGGATCAACATGAGACATGACTAGTTTGTAGACATCTCTATCTCAAACAACTTTAACAACAACCCACTCCTTGCTCATCTAAAATAATGGCTTTAAGGTATAACAAAAAGAATCATGAAATAAAGTAGAAAATGATTTATGAGATATTTTTGAAACACATAAAATAATGAAGTTCAATTGTTCATAGAAGTTAATGCATGACTGATGAAGGGTACAAGCTTACAACACAACAACACAATGAAGAGAGTGTGCAACAACACTTAACAGACCAAACGGGGAACTAGAAACCAGTTTTTAGAAAGCTCAGATACACAAGTATTCAAGAGATAGAACAAGAACAACACAAGTATTTGGTTTTCAAGGTTGATGTATATTGCTCTCTAGTTCCTTACAAGTGTTTACAAAACAGTGCATGATAAGATACAAGGACTATGAATACTTATACTACAACCTACATCCATCCATACTTTGAAAGCCAACTAGATACATGATCTAGACAACAACAAAATCAATGTAGAGTCAAAAGGCAGATTGCCTTTCACCTAGTGACTATGACATGCCATAGCCCACATCCTAATATATTACAATCATGATAAATTACATAAAGTAGAATGTTATAGACTCAAGACCTCAATGTACTGTTACTAAAAGCATGGACCTTTCACCAACTTTTGTATAGTTGGTGTCTGATCAGAGTTGCATCGGAAAAGGGTCCAGCTCTTGGGAAGAAATCTTTCTTCTAGTGTTGGCTTCGGAAGACTTTGTGTTTCAAGCTTCGGAAGACTTCATCTTTGGCTTTAGAAGATATTGGTCTTGGCTTCGGAAGATTTTAAACTTCGAATATTTTTTGATGCTAGTGTGAAACTTCCGAAGCATTCTACTTCAGTACACTTGTGCATACATGCAGGAGAGACTGTGGGTGTTCGGGTTACATCAACCTTATTTTACACCTTACAAACTCCCCCTATGTTAATGCTACCAAAACACTTTGAAGACGTTAGATAGTTTCAAAGATGATCAGGATCACTCAGACTCTCAAAGTGTCTTCTCATGTCAAAGAGATCATACGGAGGTAGATTGAACATGTCTTGCCATGTATAGATAGTTTCAACACCTTGATCTTTGAAGACATGCCATCTTTCAAGATTTGTAGTGTATGTCCAGGACAAGATGGGTATTCTTGATGCTACAGGAGCTATTTGAATGAGAGTTGATGGAGATGGAGATGGATGCTTCTTTCTTCTTCTTCTTTGCCTTTGGTCTGGAAGCCATCCTTTTTCTCCTCTTTTAACCATTTAACTAAGAAGACTAGCCTGCAACACCTGATTGGTCTTCTTTGTCTTTCTCGGTTGGTTCTTCCTTTCTTACAAGTTCAGATTGAGAGGGGACAGGTCCCTGCTATGGATCAAAAGTGTAACTTGCTTAGGCTCAACAGGAGATTCAGGTTGTGCGGTCTCAAATGGTTCAACCTTAATCTCCACTTCGTGAGGGACCTAATTGGTAGGGAGTGTAAGCCAACAAGTTCACCTCTTTAAATCTTCTGGTTGATCACCCTAATATGCTCGTCCATTGTAGATAGTGACATAAGGCCAAGTCTTGTTCTGGAGAATCCATACAACTTTAAGAAACTCATCATCCTTTACCTATCATCAGACTTCTTCATGCTTTTTTGGATGATGGCTCCTGACTTTACAGCTTCTTCCCTTAACTTCCTCTTAGTGATCTTTCTTTCTTTGACTATCTCAAGTTCAAGTTGTTTGAAGTACTCAAACTCAATGTAGTCAAAGGGTAAGGAAAGAAGTGCATGAGCCTAATACAGGCTTGTGGCGCTCTGGCAGTTGATCATGTTGATCTTATCCTTTTCTTTGTCTACATGAGGTTCTTGTGGAACCAGATCCTCTTGTATAGGACTTTCTTGAATTAGGGATAGAGTAGGCACACACTTGTATAGTCTTTTCTATCTTCTTTCTTCTTTGATTTGAAGAAGTAGCTTTGCATCCTCTACCCCCTTTCTTTCCTTTGACAATTCCATGTCAGGAAGTTCATTTAATTCATCGAAGGGGAGGGAGATGATACTATCAATGTCATAGTTCCTAGTCTGTAAGTAGTTGATCTTAATTGCCTAGAAGTCATCATCCTGAGTGTTTGGCCTGGGGTCAGCCCTCATAGTAGCTTCCATGAGTCTTGCAGACCTAGTAGAGGAACTTTCTCCCTCAACTTGCTTTTCCTCTCTCTCTCCTCCGCCTCAATCACCCCAAAAGTCATTTTTCTTTTCCCTTTGTCACTCATTAACCTTTGTGACTCAGGGTGGAGAGTGCTTTGGCCTTCATTGCTTGGAATAGCTTCCAAGCTCTGGCTTGAGAGAGGTTGAGATGCACCTTCACCAACAGGGGTCTCATCAAGGGAATGAACCTCTACAGCAATTAATGGTGAGACAAGGCTCTCAGGTTCTATGACTGGGCCTTCAATCAAGGTTTCCCCTATGAAGCTAATCTTAGGGTCTACCTCAACTTCCAGTTAACCAATGATATTGCCTAATTGCCTTAGTCTCCTTCTGAAGCTAAACTCTATAGTGATCCTGTCTTGAATCTGATAGGATCAAATGTATCAATCTGTGATGATCTATGAACCCAATTCAAAGAAATAAAAACAAAGTAATCAAATCAAGCAAGATATCAACAAAATCCATAGTTTCATTAATATCAAGCAAAGGCAAATACAAAGTAAGTAAGCAGTTTTCGTCTCTCCTACTTACAGCAACAATCTAAGCTATTTAGAATGAAACACAACGAAGTAACAAAATTGCAAAACTAGTCCCTATACTATTAGAAATAGTAAAAGACAAATAAAGACAACATGTTAATCTTTCTAGAGAACTAAGAATACTCCCCTAAGATTTACATGGTCTTCAGTCTTCAAAATCTTCAATCTTGTTTTCTTGTTAGCTTTCCTTCCACTTTTATCTTCTATCTTCATCTTTCAAAGAAGTCTTTAGGTTCTTCCTTCATCTTGAACATTGGCTTCTTTTTATACATCTCTTGTTCTTCCAAAGCATTTGCAATAGCTGACTTAAATTTGCTTGCAAAAATGCCTTGTTCTGGTTTAGCTTAATTTGTCTTTATCTCCAGTTTGTTCATTCTTTCCAAAGTATCTTTTGATAGACATGAGATATCAATATTAGCATATAGCTCAATAGGATTTTGACTTTCCTTTCAGTATATTTCTAATACTCCTTTCCTTGAAATTCTCATAAATTCAATGTCTTTAATATCCTTTTCAACAATGTTGCATATGCAAGAGCCTTTCTTAATGATATTCTTTCCATTGCAGCATTCATCACAATGATGATGGAAAGGAAGTACTTCTTGTCTTGCTCTACAACTTCTGGAGATACTTTCTCAAACATTCGCACAAATAAAAAGATAAATAACTTGGAAGCAAAGGTTTTAGTTCAAAAGCACCAATAGAGTAATTATGTCCTCATCCCATAGTTCGAGATTTTGGACCAATTTAAGCTCAAAAGTCTCAGAGTTATAAAACCATCTGAGAATTGGTTTTGACTTTTGATTACCATCACTCATACCAGGAGATGCAACTTTTTCAACATATCTGTCATAAAATTCTATGATAGAATGTTCTTCTTCACATTGTACTCCTTTGAGCTTCTTGTTCTTCTTTAAAGTAGTAAAATACTCCTTATCTTCTTCATCACATCTTGTTTTAAGAAAATTGCTTTATCTATCCCTTCCTCTTCTCAATAATTCTACCTTCATCTTACCGCGTTTAGTGTTAGATGGATTGATCAAAGGTAATCTGTTTAACTCTTTTAAGTCTTGCACTGGAAGTTTAATAATGCTTGAGTAAAAGTGATATGCATCACAAACAGCATTTACTCTTTTTATCAAAAATGCATCAAATATCTCATCATACTTCCATGCTATTATCTTTACTTGGTTTGTGAAATCAGGAGCAATCATAGCATTCAACAACTCAACAATTGATTGTCCTTTCTGTAATACATTCCTCACCAAGTGTCCAGTTGATCTGGCATTATCAAAAATCTATCTTTGTTGAGAAGAGGCTTTGTATGCTTGTCTTTTATTATCAGAAAACATTTTAATCAAATCTTTTCTGCTATCATGAGCATGTGATTTTCTTGCCATTTGTTTAATCTCTTGAGGCTTTAACACTTTTGTTCTTTTGGTAATCTCAAGGTATTGAGGATTATCAGTATCAAGTATGATCTTCCTCTTTAATTGTTTTTTAGTTTCTTGAAAGCTTCTAACAAGATTCCTCAAAGATCCACATTGTAGTCTTTTCAATTTCCTCCATGGGTAATTTCTAGCTTGCAACCAAGACCTCAATGTTGGAATACTCATATGATCAGGGTTAGGATGGTGCAACTCAGAGCTTGATATTTCATCTACATGAATACTTTCTTTAGCTCTATTCCATTCACCATGTTCTATTACAATCTCATTTGGATCATCAGGAGCAACTGACTCTGCAGCAATGCATTTCTTATATTCATCATTGATTTGAGAAACAGTCAGTCCATTCAAAAATACTCTATTGTACTTCATCTTCACCATGTAGTTGTACCTATCCTCAAAATCTTATGGAATTTCATCTTTATCTTGAATTGGTTCTTGTGTTGAGAAATTTGACACAAATTGAGCTTCATCTATGTCTTCTTCATCTAAGACTTCATCATACTAGTCATCACTGAAATTTCTTCAATGTCTTCTAAAGCTTCAATTTTATCTTGACTGATTTTCTCTTCAACAGTTTCTTCTATTCTTTGAACTTTTGAAGATGATTCTGTTACAATTGTTTCGGCTACATCATCATGTTTTCTTTTTTCCTTTGATCACCTCAGGAGTCTCTTCAACAATCATCTGAGGACTTATCATTTGTTCTGGTGAGATAGGCTTTTGAGGTTCCTTTACTTTTATTAATTCCTCTTTTAGTTTCTCATTTCATGAGATCATTTCTTGAATTTCTCTTCAAGAATGTCATATTCCTTTATCATAACTTTAAATTTTTTGATAGCATCTTCTTTATCTTTTGCATAGCTCACAATCTTTTCATCTTTCAGCAAACTTTCTTCTTTCAACTTAAAATTCTCATCATTTATCTTTTGAATTTCCTTCTCAAGAGATATGTTCATCTCTTTCAGTTTATCATTTTCAACCTTTAATTCTTCAATCTCCTTCTCTTTATTCACATTTTCTTCTTTCAAATCTTCCATATCATCTATATCAATTGTCTCCTCAGTTTGTACAGACACATTGTGTGTTGTACTTACTGGAATTTCATCAACACCTTCATTCACTTAGGCTTGAAATACTGGTTCAAATAGCATATCATTCAAAATCAAAATCAAAATCAAGAATGTGGATTAAAGTTTGGAACTTGAGTTGGCGAGTTAATAAAGTAGTCAAAGTTACCAGTATCAACTGCATCACCAGAGATGGATGATCTTCCAAACTCAGGTTGCACAAACTCAGCACCATCATTAGGAATTGGTTGTGATTCTTCCTAATGTAATGAGACTGAATGATCTGAAACTGAATGATCTGAAGCTGAATGATCATGATTATTATCATTGAATCGAATTGTTGAGTCCTTGACAAATGATAAAAATGGGTAGTCTGAGCTAGAATCATCTGGGTCGTCAGAATCTTAATCCTCACTGAAAGATCCAAGATCTCCTCTAGATATCTTCTGGCCTGTAGAATCAAGAAAATCTGATTGATTAAACAAGTTAGATTGAAAAGAATTTGAAAATGAATCTAAATAAAATAACCATGCAGGACCATTTGAAACTAATCCAAAAGAATTTTCGAGAAATTTAACATTGAATGTTTCAAGAATTATATTCGTCCTAGAGTTATACACTCCATAGGCTTTTGAAAAATCCATTATCAGATTTGCTTCAAATTTTCCTAAATGATCATTTGAATTAGGAATCATAACAGGACAACCAAATGATTTTAGAAAGTTTATGTTTGGTTTTCTTCCAAACATTAACTCATAAGGAGTTTTCATTTTATCTTTCACAATTAAGATTCTGTTTTGAATAAAACACGCAGTTGATATAGCTTTATCCCAAAAAGTAATAGGAATTTTTGCATCAGCTAACATAGAATGACCAGCTTCAATCAATGTTCTATTCTTCCTTTCAGCAACTCCATTTTGTTAAGGAGTTCTGGGAGTACTAAACTGATGAGCTATCCCTTTCTGAGCACAAAACATTTCAATGTTAGCATTTTTGAATTCCGTTCCATTATCACTTCTTATTATTTTCACTATATTTTCTTATTGATTTTCAACTTTAATGATAAATTTTTTTAGTAAATCAGCCTTTTAGATTTAGCATACAAGAAGAAAACCCATAAAATTCTTGTATAGTCATCAATGATAACTAAACAATATAATTTTCGTCCAATACTCTTGACATTTGTTGGTCCAAAATGGTCCATATGTAACATTTGAAGAGGTTTGGAAGTTGAGTTTATGAGCTTGGCATTATAAGACGCTCTGTGTTGCTTTCCTTTCAAACATGCTGAGCAGTGATCAGCTGTTGCAAACTTATTAGATGGAAGTCCAATGACATGATTTCTTGATACAAGTTTGTTCATATTCTTGAAATTTGAAAGTCCGAGACGTCTATGCCAAAGCTGGCTTTCATCATTTGATGCTTTAGCAATTACACATGTTGTTTTAATTGAAGGATCAACTTCAGACACATCCAGCTTGTATACATCTCTATCCCTTTCAGCTGTAACAATTACCCAATCTTTGCTTATCTGAAAACCTGGCTTCAAAACATAACAGAATGAATCATCAAATAGAACAGAGTATGATTTATCACATATTTGGGATACACTAAAAAGATTAAAGTTTAACTGTGAACAAAAATTGACTTTGTCAAAGCTTATTTTCCCATTTGATACTATTCCTTCTCCTGTTATTTTTCCACCATCATCACCACCAAAGGCGACGTGCGTTCCATCCTTTAACTTAAAATCTTGTAACAATGCAGGATTGCCTGTCATATGCCGACTAAACCCACTATCCACATACCATGTATTAAGTGGTCTTGTTGGGCGTACCCGCACAACAAGAAAATTAAGTTGAGATATCCACCCAAGCCGAGATGGTATTGGGTTTTCCAAATTTATCAACAATGGTAAATTGTTTGTAATGAAGATTATTCAAATCAGGTTTATTCTTGATGAATTTACCAATCTTGTTTTGAAAAATTTTTGAGTTATTTTTGAAAACATTCATACCATTTGATTAATCAATTTTTGACTCGTATTGACGACTAACCTTTTTATTAGTCATTCTTACCGATCTTGGTATTAATTGTTCTTGCACTTTTTGTTTAGATCTCACATAATTGTTCTTTTGAAAAGATCTCAAACCTAAAGAAGCTTGATTAGTTAATTTTTGAAATCCATCAGTTTGATTTCTCATATATTGAGGATTAACATAACCTTTGCTCATGTTTGAATTTGCAAATCCTCTAGTATGTGATCTCTTTCCCTAATAACAATTTACAGTATTGTGAGTCTTCTCATCACAATAAGTACAGTATTTGTTAAAACAACAATTTGCTGTGGAACGATTTCTCATCTCACATATTTGACAGTACTTGTTGAAATAGCACTCAACAGTATTGTGATTTTTCATAGCACATATTTCATAATACTTTTTTGAAGTCATAAACAACTGTTTGTTAACTTTTGACATTGACAATAGATTTGATTCATTTTTATATTTTGGTGTCAAATAGTTAAACTGTTGTTTTTCATTTTTCACATTTTGATTTTATGCTAAGTTATTTTGCATTTGTTTAACATGAACTTCCTTCTTGAATTCATTACGAACAAATCTTTTTGCTATAGCGGAAGTCTTAGAATCTGAACTTGATTTCAGATCAGAGTGAGATTTGGTCATAGTATTCACCTTGTTGGTTTGAAGAGAACTCATATTTAACAAACCGGCTCACACAAATTTTATTGGTTTAAGTCTTGTTGCCTGATTTGTTGCTTTGATTAACTTTTCTGAACTTTTTTTTGTTCAGATTTTGTTTTTGATGATTTCATTCTTCCTCTTTGATTCTTTGACTTAGAAGAACTTGGTTACTTCCAGATTGAACATCATGACAAGAAGATTCCTTTTCAGATTGAACTTGTTTTAGATTAATAGTTTTTGAATCTTCTCATGTTCCTACTTGTTGTTTATCTTTATCTTTGCTTTGAACTTTCACTTCTTCTAATATAGAATGAATTTGATCAGAAGTGTTTTGTTTTCTTTGTTTTGGTTCATAAGATTAATACTTGTTTGTTTTTGAACTTTTTACTTTAGCAAGATCCATTTGAGTAGCAGCATGTGCTATCTTCTCCTCTTCAAGATTTTTGGTCATCTCTTCCAATGTTTAGAGACAATTTCTAATTATTTTAGAGTTTTGTTCCATGAAGTTTGAAGAGAAATAATCTTTTGATCTGCTATTTTATGATCAGATTTTAGTTTGTTATGCATTGACTCTTCTTGTTTCAATTTCTCACATATTTATATGAGTAGTTTCTATAGTATTCAACATGTTTATAGCATGATTTTGTGCAAAGTTTTTCTCTCACTTCACATGGGATTTCAAGAAATTTTGGGGATAAGGTTTCAAATTTTGAAGATGAAATGTTAACCTTAGGTTGATGAGACTATGCCATTAGAGCTACTTCATCTATATCCTCCTTAGGATCATATTTGTCACTCCAGTCATAGTCATCTTCTTCATTCTCACCTTCCACCTTTGGATCATTATTTTCCAACCAATCTTCTTCCTGAATTTCTGCAATAAGAGATAAACTTGATGTTAAATCATTAGTAAACTTTTCAGCATATGCACTCTAATCATAACCATCTTTAATGATGACTACTAAAGCTTTCTTGGTTTCATCAGATGCTTTTGTTTCATCTTCAAGCTCAGGCATAGGAAGACTTTGATAAGGCTTTTGAAAAGTCTTCTAAGCTGGTTGAAACCTTTGATTGCTAGAACATGATTGAGCATTTCCTCCACTATTCCTTGGGAGCTTCGCATTCTCTGGATAAATGTCCATAACTATTACAGTTAAAACACCTTGATTTTGACTTATCAAATTCAACAGTCTTGTTAGCACTTGGCTTGTACTTCTTGTTGACATATGAGTGTTTTTGTGTCCTGTAAGCAATCATCACCATCTTCCAGTTTAAGTCCATCTCATTAACATCTTCAGGATCCATTTCAAACAAATCCTACAAAACAAGGTCTAATTAAGTTAAATGGCTACCTTGATATGCTTGAAAACTAGCCATAAATGTAATGAATGTAGTTTTTGACTCTTCATCCTCTAATAGGATCTTTATCACATCTTGAACTTTGCTAGATTTAGCGGAGTTAAATGAAGAAGTCTCTGTTTGAACATTTGATGTTTGGGACTGAGATTTAGGAGGAGATTGAGAATGAGACTGTGTTATATAAGCAGGAGCACTAGTAAATGATGAATCAGTGAAAAATCCTGCTCCAACAACAAATCTCCCTCTTCTTCTGTAATTTTCTCACTTTTTGCCATTAATGCATTTTCAATAGTGTTCCCAGGTGAAGCAGCAAACTGATTCTGAGACATTGATGCTGCTCTATCATTATTCCTTGAGCTTTTATCAATCTCTACTGACTCTATCTTGGCAATGAGTAGATCTAGATCCATAGGGAACTTCTTAGTATGCTTTAGTAAGGTTACTGTTTGTTTCCATGATGAGGATAAAGCATTGAGTAGTCTAATATTTAGATCTTCAAGATAAGGCTTAATACCAGCTGTTGACATCTCAGTTGTAAGTTGAACAAATCTGTTCATCATCTGATTTATGGTTTCTTCTGACAAATGTTGAAACAGTTCTAATTGCCTTTTCAACTTTTGTTTCTTGAGATTTTGAATCTCCTTGCCTCCTTCACAAATGGTCTTTAAAGCTTTATACATGCTGTATCCAGTTTGATATCTAGCAAGCCTTGCAAGAACTTTTAAAGGTAGTCCTTTACACATCAAGGAATATGCTTTGATATCATTCTTTACTCTTCTCAAATCATCTCCTTGAAGACCATCTTTAGGATAGGGTTCTTGAGAATCTTTAGTATAAACAAACCCTCTGTCGGGCCCATTAGTGATTATAGGAATGTATTGTCCTTTCTCTATAGATTTCCAAAGATCAGTGTCAATGGAATTTAAATGATGTTTTAACCTAAGAGACCAATTTTTAATATCAGCTCTATTTTTAAGTTTTGGAACTCTATTTTCAGAATCTTCTGATTTCACCATTCTTATATTTTTGTTGTTTTTCTTAGATTTTGAATTAAAAAAAATTTCTTATTTTTTTAAAAAATTTTCTTTAAAAAAACTTCTAAGTATCAATGGTGATGCACCTGAAAAATAATCAAATGCCCAAACAGTTAATGCACCAAGGTTGAGAGACGTCTAACGGACTGCCTTATAAAAATTTTCCAAACCGCCTAAGTTGATACGCGTGAACAGTTGTAATGCGCCTATAAAATTGTAAAGCGCCTCAACAGTTTTCAAATGTCTAAACAGTTCTACTACGCCTCAAAATAGATGATACTTCTGGACTCATACTCTTCAACAGAAGTCAAACGTCTGAACTGAAAACGTCCAAACAGTGTTAATGCGACTATACAAAAGTCAAACACCTAACACTTAGACAATTTTTTAGCAAACTTCAACCCTAATGCGCCACATTCATCATGTTTTTATGAATGTAACTGTTGGACCAAAAGAACCAATGAGCCTGATCAGAAAAACCTCTAAGTCCCACAGACATTACAACTACTGAAGAAGAGCACAACAGCTGAAGACATCAGCTGATTACAAGGTCTGAAGACAAAGTCTGAAGACAAGAACTGAATACTACTACTCAAGACAAAGTCTGAAAGTAAAGAACTGAAGACAAAGTCTGAAGCTATCAGCTGAAGACAAAGTCTGAAAGTAAAGTACTGAAGACAAAGTCTAAAGCTATCAGCTGAAGACAAAGTCTGAAGTAAAAGTCTGAAGAACAAAGTCTGAAGAACAAAGACTGAAGACAAAGACTGAAGACCAAAGTGATCAGTAGTTGTCACAACAGCTGAAGTTATCAACTTCAGTAGTTGTCACAACAGCTGAAGTTATCAACTTTAGTAGTTGTCACAACAGCTGAAGTTATCAACTTCAGTAGTTGTCACAACAGTTGAAGTTATCAACTTCAGTAGTTGTCACAACAGCTGAAGTTATCAACTTCAGTAGTTGTCACAACAGCTGAAGTTATCAACTTCAGTAGTTGTGATGGTTTCCTTTCAGTACTTGTAGTTTACTTTTCAGTAGTTATAGTTTCAGTAGTTTTATGTTTTTGTACTTAAGCATTCTTTGAGATGTAATCAGTAGTTGAGAACATTCTCAGTAGTTTGCATAGTTTTAGTAGTTTGAATAATTCTGTTAGATGTCACTATCAAGTGACATTAGTAGACGTCACATATCCTATATAAGGAATGTTGACCTAATTATAAAGTGTGACATTGAGCCACCACGAAAGCATATGAATGAAATATCTCTTTTGCAGAATACTCTTTTTCTATAACCATTTACTGTTACATTGAATATCAATTGTGTTCTTGTGAATTGTTTAATTCGTTGTTCGTACTCCGCTGCAATACTCTCTAATTAATCAAACTTAGATCACTGATCCTAACAAATGGTATCAGAGCAAGGTTAATCATTGATCGATCTAACAATTGATCATTGAAACTGCTATTCGATATCTAAGTTTGATTGAATTACCATATTTGCAAGAATTGGTTATAGATCATTGAATTTCTGCTGCTTTTGTTTATCTGCTTTGAGTTTTCTCTTGGTTCATATTGAGTTTGTTGTGTTTTGCACTAAATCAGTTAAAACTTAATTGAATTTGGTTGAATCTGAGAATGACTACTCCTTCTAATGACCCTCACAATACCAGTTCCTCAACCAAGCCTCCGATGCTGGTTAGGACTGAGTATAACATATGGCAACGAAGAATGCTTCATCACCTGTCTGTTAACAGTTCAGGTTGTTGGACATCTGTGGTACATGGTCCACACAAGCCTATGGTGAACAATCCGGAAACCAACCAAATGGTTCCAAAGAAGAAGGAACAATACTCAGATGAGGATCGAAAACTGTTTAAGATTGATGCTAAAGCGCATGGAATTCTGGCCATGGCACTGCCGAATGAAATCTATTCTGGGCTTATGCATCATGAAACTGTTTATGACCTCTGGAATGCATTGAAGGACCAATTTGGTGGAACAGATGAGGTCTTAGCAAACATCATAGAAATCCTTGCCCAACAATATGAGACATTCTCTCATAGGAAGGGTGAGTCACCGACTCAACAGTTTGAGCGTTTTTGATGTTTGATCTCTGAGCTGAAAATGGTCAAACATGAATACACTAATAGTCAGATGAACAACAGATTCCTCAGATCACTGCCTCAGAGATGGGACACATATACCATTGTCCTACGCTCCAGTGCAAATCTGGATAGTCTATCTCTCACCCAACTCCATGGGAAACTGCTTACATTTGAAAGAGAGATAGAGCAGAAAAGGAAACTGGCATCATCAGGAAAGCTCACTGATGACTTTGTACCAGGGAACACTGCCTTGGTTGGTCATGAGTCAGAATATGCTGCATCAGAAAGCAATTATGATGAGCATATTGATTTCTCCTCAAACGGTTCACATCATGCATTTGTTAGTGTTGACAGTCAGTCAGGCTGTAATAGTGACAATTTGTGTTTCATTATGGATGATTTAAAGGGTATTGCTGATGATGACTTAGAAGAGATGGATATTCTGAGCCAAATGGCCTTGATTAATATCAAATCTCAAAAGTGCTACAAGAGAACTAGTAGGAAATTCCCAGGACTCTCTGGCAAAACCAAAGTTGGTTTTGACAAGAGTAAGTTGAGGTGTCACAGATGCCACAGGCTTGGACACTTTGCAAGAGAGTGTAGATCATCTGGATCTAACTCCTCTGCACCCTTTGTGACTTTTCCAAGCAATAGTCCACAAAACAGATGGCAACATCCTGCTAGTTCTGGTCATCATTCACAACCTATATCTCCTGCATATTTTGTCCCTCAGGGTCAATGTCATATCCATATCCCTTCTATTACATGCCACATCCAAATCCGTTCAAGTTCCTAATACACAACAACCTCAAGCCCTACCTGAGCCTCTACCATCTCAATCATCTCAATCACAACCTCATCACAGCTTCTTCACCCCTGGTATTGTTGACTGGAGTAGTTTACCAGATGATTTCTTTGGTAATGAGCAATTATTTGCTGGTGATGGTCAACATGGTGGTGAACATCCTTTTGAGAATCTAGCTCTCATGGCCCTGGAATCTACTAATAGTTCATGCTCCAATGCATCTTCATCACAGGTAACCCAGGTATCCTCTGAGGCTATGGCCAAGCTATGTTCCGAATCTTGCATAGCTGCATTTATCTCTATTAGAGAGGCAAATGTAGCTTTAATAAATCAAAATCTAGAGCTTGAGCAAACCCTTTCCAAAAGAAAAGCTGAATATGAGTCTGTCCTTAAGGATAAAGATGATGAGATTTATAAGCTTAAATGCCAATTAAATGATGAAAAGGCTAAGCTAGAGGTCATTCTTGAGAACCATATAGATGTCAAAGAAAAACTTGCAGTTACCCAAGTTGAGTGTGACCGCTGGGTATCATCCTGCAAGGGACTTGAAATGCTGCTCAGCAAGCAATCTGCTTCGAATGTGAAGTTTGGAATAGGTTACAACCACATTGCACCACCTACTAATTTTACTCCAAAACCAATAATAAAATCTGGAGGTGAAAGTAATTTCCAAACCATATCATCATGTGCATCATTCTCAAGTGATCACCCAAAATCACAAGATGAAATCAGTGTTGATACCTCAGCAAATCTGGCTGATGGGTTAACTACTAATAAGCACATGAAGCTGAGTACTTCAGATGTTGTCCCTCAAAGTACCTCAAGTACTGAAGGGCAAGTCACAACATCTGAAAAGCATTTCAAATTAGCTGAAATAAAAGGATTAACAACTGCTGATAGAGAACAGCTGAAGAACAAGTCTTAAGTTGTTACAGATGCTTCAGTACTAAACAAAATTACTGAAAGGAGGAAAGTACTGAAGAGCACACCTTCAGTAGTTTCCACATCAGCAGTTGCTCACTCCAAGATGAAGAATAAGCCATGTGAAATATGTGGTAAATTCAGTTATCTTTCTGATGAATGTTGGTACAGAAGGGGTTCCAAACTCAACAGAGATAAGCTCATTAAATCCAGATGGATGAAATGAAAAATGAGTTTCAGACTAAGTTTGTACCACAGTCATCACTTTGTGATAAACCTAAGCCTTCAACCAAATTCAAAAAGAAGGATAGGGTTTATCATAAAACAGCTCATAGTGCTCCTCATGATAAACATCAGACTAAGTCTGTGAATTTTATGGACGAAATGGTGGGTCACAGGAACTCATCAAACACAAGTACTGATATGTCACAAGAGCTGAAAGCTTTAGCTACAAATCAGACACAACTGTTATGATGATTGAGCATTTGTTAGGGAGAGTTAACCAACTAGATGCACCTGTGATCAAACCACTAAAAAGGCATTCCAAGCCCAAATCCAAGGAATCCATTTCAGCACCATCTCCTTCTTCATCAGCTGTTAATCATAAGAAACATGTTATGGTTAAATCTGTTGATGAAAACAGACCCAAAACCAAAAAGGTTTGGGTCTCAAAACCTAACTAGTTCTTTATGATTAATGCAGGGTTCTTCAACATGCCAAAGGAGCATCTAGTATGTAGACAGTGGAGGATCTATGCATATGACTGGGAGCAGTTCTCTTCTTAATGACTACTCTCAAGGAAAGAAGGGATTTGTTTCATTTGGTAATGATGCCAAGGGTTACATCATCAGGAAAGGATATGTGTCTAATGGACAAATCAGGTTTGATGATGTTAATCATGTGGAGAATCTCAAGTATAATCTGCTGAGTGTCAGTCAGATGTGTGATAAAGGGCACGTTGCACTTTTCACAAGCCAGAACTGCAGGATTCTGTCTTCCCATGTTCGAGGCTGATTGACAAGGTGTTGGAGGAACATACTCTCCTGAAGGCCAACAGGATTGGAAGAGTGTATGCCTTGGTTTTGTCAAAGAAGATTGATTTGAAGGGTCATCCTTGCCTGTTCTCCAAAGTCTCTCCTCAGGAATCTAAACTATGGCATAGAAGGCTGGGTCATGTTAATCTCAAAAACATGAATGAGCTGATCCACAATAGTTTAGTGAAAGGTCTTCCAATAAAGGAGTTCTACTGTGATGAAACCTGCATTACTTGTTTGAAAGGAAAACATCAGAAAGTCTCATTGCCTCCTATTGAAGAACCTAAGTCCACTGCGTGCTTGCAGTTACTGCACATGGATCTATTTGGTCCTGTGAGAGTGATGAGCATGGCAAAGAAGAAATATTGTCTGGTAATTGTGGATGATTACTCCAGATTTGTATGGACTTTCTTCTTGCATTCAAAGGATGAGGTTGTTCAGATGATTATAAACTTTGTGTTGTATGTTAAGAAGCAGTATTCCCTATCAGTCAAGTGTATAAGGAGTGATAATGGAACTGAATTCAGAAACCATACACTTGATGATTTTTATCTATCAAAAGGAATCAAGAGGCAATTTAGCATCCCAAGGACTCCAGAACAAAATGGAGTAGTGGAAAGAAAGAACAGGACCCTAATTGAAGCTGCAAGGTCTATGTTGGCTGACTCTGGTTTTCCATTGACATTTTGTGCTGAAGCTCTTAACACAGCTTGCTATGTGTAGAATAGAGTATTAGTAAATCAGAGGTTGATGAAGACTCCATATGAACTTCTACATCATTTGGCTCCTCTAATTTCATTCTTCAAAGCCTTTGGGTGTCCTTGTCTCATTCTCAACACAAAGGATCAACTCCACAAATTTGATCCTAAGGTGGATGCAGGGTATTTTGTAGGTTATTCATCCACATGCAAGGCTTACAGAGTCTTCAACTGCAGAACAAAGTTAGTTGAAGAAACCTTGCATGTGAAATTCAATGAATCTCCTAAGGATAAAATTCCACAAAACCCTATGGAGTTGTTTGATCTGGACATACTACAATATGTTCCTTATCAACCTCCAGTTGTTGCAGATCTTGTGGATAAATCATCTTCTGCAGCAAGTCTTCCACCTGGTGGTACTGAAGATGATGATGATATCAGTACTCACCTTTTCAAGTTTAGTGACCAACTACCCGAGTCCACTAAACTTGATGTTCCTGTAGCTTCAGCAGCTCCATCCACAACAAATGCTGATGAGATTTCTGACTCCTCTACATCATTTGATTGCCATCTTATACTTGGTTTTCAGAGTCTGGATCAACATCTGCTGCTGCTGAACCTGCTACAAACACTTGCACTGATCTTATAGTATACCAAGAGCTGAAGAATCACCCTATGTCTCAAATCATTGGTGATATCAATGCTGGTGTCTCAACCAGAAGTTAATTGTCTAACTTCTGCTTCTATGATATCTTAATCAGTTAGCTAGAGCCAAAGAACTATCATGTTGCTTTGAGAGACAATGGATGGGTTGAAGCCATGCAGCTTGAGCTACTTCAGTTCAAAAAGTAGCAAGTGTGGGAACTGGTTCCTCTACCCCCAGGTAAGTGTGCAATAGGCACTAAATGGGTGTTTTGGAATAAAACTGATGAAAATGGGCTTATTGTCAAGAACAAGGCTAGAATGGTTGTACAAGGGTTTTCATAAGAAGAAGGTATTGATTATGATGAAACCTTTGCCCCTGTAGCCAGACTAGAGCAATTAGATTGTACTTAGAATATGCTGCATTCCACAATCATAAAGTTTTTCAAATGGATGTCAAAAGTGCATTTTTATATGGTAAAAAAAGAAGAGGTTTATGTGTGTCAACCACTAGGTTTTGAGGATAATAAACATCCTGATTGGGTGTATAAACTTGATAAGGCTCTTTATGGGTTGAAGCAAGCTCCTAGAGCCTGGTATGAAACACTTTCAAATTTTCTTCTTAAAAATAATTTCACTAGAGGCTCTACAGATAAAACTTTGTTTATAAAGAAAGTGGATCAGCATAAGCTACTTGTTGAAATTTATGTTGATGATATTATTTTTTTATCCTCTAATCCCAAGTTGTGTGATGATTTTACAAGTTTAATGAAACAAATGTTTGAAATGAGTGCAATGGGAGAGTTAAAGTTCTTTCTAGGCTTGCAAATCAAACAAAAGACTGATGGAACCTTTATTCATCAGTCAAAATATACAAAAGAACTTTGAATAAGTTTGATTTACAAAATTGTAAGCCCTGTTCTACTCCCATGTGCAACACCACACAACTGGATGCAGATCAGAAAGGTAAAGCTGTTGATGAAACACTTTATAGATGTATGATTGGTTCCTTGATGTACTTAACAGCTTCTAGACCAGATATTATGTTTGCAACGTGTGTTTGTGCTAGATATCAGGCTGCTCCTAAAGAGTCTCATTTGATTGCAGTCAAGAGGATCTTTAGATATCTGCAAGGTACACAATCTCTAGGTCTTTGGTATTCCACTGGACACTCATGCAAATTTGTTGCTTTTTCTGATAGTGACTATGCAGGGTGTAAGTTAACCAGAAAGTCAACTTCTGGTGGATGTCAATTCCTAGGCAACTGTTTGATTTCTTGGCAGAGTAAGAAACAAACATCTCTTGCTACATCCACGGCTGAAGCATAGTACATTGCTGCTGCAAGTTGTACATCTTAGGTACTCTGGCTTCAAAACCAATTATTGGATTATGGCATTACAGAGACTAAGACTCCATTATTAATGGATAGTGCTTCAGCTCTGTGTATTGTCAAGAATCCAGTCTAGTAGTATTGGACCAAACGTATAGAGATCAGACACCATTTTATTAGGGATTGTTTTGAAAAAGGTCTGATTGATTCAAAGTTTGTGCCTAGTGCTGATGAGCTTGCAAATATATTTACTAAGCCTTTGGATAGTTCAACTTTCCAAAACCTTGTGTTAAGGCTTGGTATGCTGCAGCTAGAATAAGTGATAACTACTGATGATCTCAGTAACAAGTACTGATGATCATTAGTAAACATGTCACAAATATGTACTAATTCTGTTAAACGAAACTGATGCAGTTACAACCACTGATGTAGTTATAACTCCTTACGTCAGTAAAAACAGATAAGTACTGATGTCCTATGAAACAACTGAAATTAGCTAAAAAGTCTGATGAGTAAGTGTTGAGGACAGTATGCAACAGCTGAAAACCTAAGAATTGACGAACTACTGATGAGAATTTTCACATCAGTTGTTTATACAAACTGATGTTTCACTCTAAACAGCTGATGACAAAACCATGTCTTTAGTAGTTTCACAACTACTACTGACTAATACCAAGTCCTTAGTTGTTTACAACAGCTGAAGACAAAACCAAGGTTTTCAGTAGTTTCATAACTACTGATGACTAAAACCAAGTCTTCAGTTGTTTTCAAACATCTGATAGTTAAAACCACGTCATCAGTTGTTTTCATAACAACTGATGCCAACACCAACACTTTCAGTCATTTTCTTTACAGCCTTTTCTTAACCTATAAATACCTGCACTTATAGACAAACGTTTCATTAGCCGTTTTTAAACCTCTCTCTCTCAACAATGGCGACCATGAAACTCAAACCCCGACACAACTGTGTTGCCTACCTTTCGAAATCAGTCTTCTGGAACAAATTTGACACTGCCATCGATCTTATGGTGGATTCCCCATACAGAACAGCCTTTCTTCTGAATCCTACCATATATCCTGACTCCTTATCCCAGTTCTGGACCAACGTCTCTGTAATAAGTGGTGAGAATGATAAACAAATCACTCTCCAGTCGTTGGTGAACCAGAAACAGGTGCTCATCACCCCCGACATCATTCGCCAAACCCTAAATTTGCATGATGGAACCTATCCTAAAGAATACCCCAAAGGCATTACTGATATGTCTTTTATCCATAACGGGTATGAAGGCGACTTAAGTGCTACAACTATACTTAAAAAGCACTTCCATGATGCTAAATGACTTATCTTTCATATGGTGAATGTCTACCTTGCATCAAAGACATCTTCATGGGATCAGATGTCTTCCCGATGGCAACAGGTATTGTTCTCTATCCTTGAACGCCAAAATCTAAATTTTTCTGAGATAGTGCTCATGGAACTAAAGGATCTGGCTCAGAAACCTATGGCAAACAGATGGATACTTTATCCCAGGTTTCTGATGGCCATAATTTTGAATCAATTACAATCTGATGGCCTTGTTGGTCTTGGAGTCCCTGCTCCAGCAGTTTTAGCTGAGGTATACTCCCGACATAACTCAGACCCTACTCTTAAACGGGCTGCCCGGATGCTAAAACCCAAGTAGAGGGAACCCACAACCTCCACTTCTAGATCCAAAGTCCCCACCAAACCCAAATCCAAAAAGCCCAAAAAGCTACTCAGGGAGATGAGTCCCCTGCGGATGCCCCTGTACCACAAACGCAGGAAATACATACTGGTTATAACCCCCCAGTTAAGTCCAAGACTCAACCTACTGAAGCTGCACAGGTATCCTCTCAACAGGATCCTGTTGCAACCACAATTGGGGATCCCACATTTCTGGAACCTCTCTCAATTGAGAAGGTTACCATTGAAGAGCACCTCTCTCCCCGGGTGCATTCTGCTTCAGACCAATCTCCACATGCAACCGCCACTCAAGCCCAACACTGATCGTTGCTAAAGTGCTGAGTCAGTTGCATTCCTCACCCCCTCCCCAGAATCCACTTATCACTAGGAATACCTCAACTATTGAGGGGGAGGACCAAAATTCTTCTAATAACCCACAGCACAGGGGTTACAATGTTCACTCTCCAAGTGTAGAAACGGAGACTAGAACATCTGGTAAGGCTGCCACTTCTACTAATTCAGCAAATGATCAGGATGAAGTTGGTAACATCCACAAGACCTTACCAGACGCAATTGCCAATGAAGGACACAGTCCTGAGGTAGGAAGTCCCCAGTACCAAGAAGAAGGGGCATATGCTTTTACTGATCTACACTCAGAGCATGTACATCCTGATGTACGGTGATTCAGCACAAACTAATGATAACCTGGGCTTTTTCTATGATGTATTAGTCCATAATACCATCCTTGAGACTGAGGTAAGCAGACTCAAAGAGTTGTTAGCCAAAATGTCTCAGGATCAAAGTCCATCTACCTCACAAATCCCACAGATGGCACCTTCAATTGAAGGTTCCCCAAACACTGAGCCAATACACATAACTGAGCCACCAGCCACTGCTTTTGGCACCACCTCTCAGGGACAGAACCCCTCTGAGCAGATGGTTGCTATCTTTCACAACTCCTTACCTCTCATCACTGACATAGTGCATAAAGCCATTGATGAGAGGATATCCTCAAATCTACAACTCCTCATTGATGTTGCTGTTCAACATCTCTTTCTGCCTTTCAAGCCCCTGATCCCAATGCAACCAAAAAGGGGGAGACTTCCAAGTCTAAGGCAGTGAAAGAAAAGAAAAGAAAAGAGTTGATGATGAAAAGAACCTGCAAAAGAGAAGGAGGTGGAGAAAGAACCGATCTCAGAATAGCTGATCACATATAAAAGAAAGAAAAGTGCTAAGTCAAAAGCTAATGAAGATAAATCCTTAGAAGATCTTGTCAAAGATGCTGATGAAGCTCACAACAGATCCATGGATAAAGTTATAGATCAGCTCTTTCGACAAGGTCATGACACAACTACACTAGACACTGAGATCAGAAGGCTGGAAATAGAAGAGATTCAAACTAGATGGGCCGGTTATAGTGTGTTGGAAAGGGAAAGATTGGAGATAATGATCAGATTCATTGCCAATACCTTGGAAGATCATTGATAGAGATAAAGGCCTGGTCCAGAGACAGTATCCTAGAGATAACCAAGAATATTTGCTCTGCTGGAGGCTATAATAAGGGGTTGATAATTGAAGCACCGGATGAAGAGGTACAGGGAAGAGAACTGAAATGGCAAAGCTCTCCAAAGCCAAAATCACCACCAAAATGCTAAGTCAATCTTCTCACACTCCCACTCAAACACAACCCTTATCTCTAAAATCTCCCAAATCTATCTCTAAACCAAAGCCCCCCATAACTCAACCCACAAAACCAGTCCCTTAACCCAAAACCACCTCAAACCTTACCCCCAGAAGGAGGAGAAGGGTGTTGAGAGTAGAAGAAGATGAAGAAGAAGATGATGATGATGATAGTCTGCCAATCTCTGTGTTCTCAAACTCAAATCACCTGAGCACAGAAGTCAACAAGTGATTACTCCTGACTTGCAAATGCAGATGGTGAAGGTAAATATTGAAGAAGCAGAACAACAGAAACAGCACTTTGAGAAGTTTCTCAAGATGGCTGATAAGGATTTCCCTCAGTCCTCATCCATTCAAGAAATGAAGAAACAGGCTCTGAGGTTGTACACTCTTAGACATACCTTTTAACATCAAAAAGAAAGAGTGCGGATCTGGCCCGACCCCAGGGTAAGTTCTAGAATTCATAAGAAGAATATACGAAGTAGATATCATAGCCAAGTGAAGAAGACCTTGAATGCTGCAATTACATTGGCCATGGTAGTCTCACCCTGGGAAATCATTGAAGAATTCAAGAGAGCTCACGAATCCAAGACAACCCCTCAATCTATTCTTGAGAACAAAATGATCAAGAAGGGGTTGTCATACAAAAGACTTGAAGATCTTCAGAAGAGTGAACTCCAGTTGTTGCTTGAAGGCTCTCACCCTGATGAATTTGCTTATAGAGAGATAACAACTATGGAATTGAAAAATGGAAAGACAGTGAGATACCTGTCTGAGTATTATGGCCCAGAGTTCTTCTTCGAAGGAGAAGCAGAAGAACTCACCAAGGAGGAACAAGTTGTTCTCCTTGAGGCCTATGCTAGTGAGTCTTATAGACTCATTCATGGGAATTAGGTTTCATGGTTGGGATAAGACTCTGTGTTCAGTTTCCCCAAAACAGAGTTCCCTTTCATACTTAGCCAATCAAATGATTAGAAACCTTTTCCCGGCATATGCTTAACTGATTACCTCTAAAGCTGATCAAGAGGGTGTTTCTGCCAAGAATAAGTGGGATCATCAATAAGTTTAGAGGTTTTGGCTGCATTGGTTCAGGGGGAGTTTGTTGGACCAAAAGAACCAATGAGCCTGATCAGAAAAACCTCTAAGTCCCATAGACATTACAACTGCTGAAGAAGATCACAACAGCTGAAGACATCAGCTGATTACAAGGTCTGAAGACAAAGTCTGAAGTCAAGAACTGAAGACTACTACTAAAGACAAAGTCTGAAAGTAAAGAACTAAAGACAAAGTCTGAAGCTATCAGCTGAAGACAAAGTCTGAAAGTAAAGTACTGAAGACAAAGTCTAAAGCTATCAGCTAAAGACAAAGTCTAAAAGTAAAAGTCTGAAGAACAAAGTCTGAAGAACAAAGACTAAAGACAAAAAGTGAAGACCAAAGTGATCAGTAGTTGTCACAACAGCTGAAGTTATCAACTTCAGTAGTTGTGATGGTTTCCTTTCAGTACATGTAATTTACTTTTCAGTAGTTATAGTTTGAGTAGTTTAGTTTCAGTATTTTTATGTTTTTGTAATTTACTTCTCTGAGATGTAATTAGTAGTTGAGAACATTCTCAGTAGTTTTCATAGTTTCAGTAGTTTGAATAATTCTATCAGATGTCACTATCAAGTGACATCAGCAGACGTCACATATCCTATATAAGGAATGTTGACCTAATTGTAAAGTGTGACATTGAGCCATCACGAAAGCATAAGAATGAAATATCTCTTTTGCAGAATACTCTTTTTCTATATCCATTTACTCTTACATTGAATATCAATTGTGTTCTTGTGAATTGTTTAATTCGTTGTTTGTACTCCGCTGCAATACTCTCTAATTAATCAAACTTAGATCACTGATCCTAACAGTAACTAACTCAAATCTTCTAAAATTCTTAAAACTTGAAGAATTGGATTGAAACTTTCCAATTAGACATGTTTTATACCGATAATCATTCTTCTAACATCAATTTCTTTCAATATCAAAAACAAATCAATCAATTTTGTGATTTTTAGTTCGAAAAATAGTGAGCTTTTTGAACACAAATTCATCAACTTATCTCTAGTTTAATGAATTTAACTGCTAATTGTGGTTTAAAACATGTTTCTGATGATAAAACACATCTGAAATCCACAAAATTCCAATTGAATTGTCTATCAATCTCAGATTCAGTTAATTTTTGAGTTTGACAGTTGACAGAATTCAAAGATCACTCTACCAACAACTCTGATACCATTTGATAGGATCAAATGTATCAATATGTGATGATCTATGAACACAATTCAAAGAAATACAAACAAAGTAATCAAATCAAGCAAGATATCAACAAAATTCATAGTTTCATTAATATCAAGCAAAGTTAATTACAAACTAAGTAAGCAGTTTTCATCTCTCCTACTATGTGCAACAGTCTAAGCTATTTATAATGAAACACAAGGAACTAACAAAACTACAAAACTAGTCCCTATACTATTACACTTAGTAAAACGACACATAAAAGCAACATGTTAATCTTTCTAGAGAACTAACAGAATCCTTTGAGCCAGCCTGTTAGCTTGTCTAGATTGGCTTTGGTTGAGAAGTGGCATGCTGACAAGATGAAGACTTTCATATAAGTTCAAAGTATGAGAGTTAAATACTTCTCGCTTCCCTTGAACTCTTTGAATGATAAGGGCTTTTATGTTTGCGTCATACATCCACCCTATGATGTGATTGAAAGATCCTTGAGGTGGAGATGATACTACCCTTGGTATACCTTCCTTAAAAAGAATTTGAATAAAAGAGTCTATGCAGTCCACGTCAATGTGAACTTGAGGAACTTGATGAGTATGGACAGTTGCAAGTGAAGATGGTGAGTGTTCAATGTCTAAGCTCTTTGAAGAACACCTAGGTTCTGTGTTTGTGGTGACTTTCTCCCTCTTTTTGGTAGCATCAACCACTTGCATAGTTGAGCTAAAGGTTAGGTCAGCCACATTCACAGGTTCTTGTGTTCCTGGTTGAGCTCTTCTTAGAGGTCTCCCAGCTAGTTTTTCCCTAGGATAAGAAATCTCAAGTTACTGATCATTGACCTTGTTTTGCAAAGTAGTCACCTGAGATTCAAGATGACTAACCTTCTAGACTAGATAGGTGCATGTTTTTGCACCTTTAGCCTCAGATTCCCCTCTTCTTCATCAGAATAATCATTAGGGGACAAGAGAATTAGACCTAAATCTTCACTCTCATCACTACCATGAAGTCCTTGGCTATGGATTTCCTCTGCTCAGTGACAACTTCAGTTGAAGTGTCAATGTGCTGAGTTGCCATGGTTGAGGTCTGAATGATGTATCACTTGCTAAAGTGAGAGCCTCTTCCATATGGATATCCTGAACATGTTCAGAAGTATCCACCTCATTGATGGGTGACTGATGTGGGCTAGACTTAGGTGAGTCAGGAGCACTTATCTCTCTTTGAGTAGGGGAGCAAAAGAGAGACTCATGATACTCACTGAAACCTAAGTCCTCATCAGTATAGAAGTCAAGTTTGGGAATGGGTTGGTTTAAGTCTAAAGGCTGGGGATGGTAGCTGTCCCCTGAAGGTTGTTCACTTGAGTGTTGAGACTCAGAGTGAAGGCTTAAGGTAGATAGGCTTGTGAGCTCATCAGGCTGAGCATGAGGAACCTCAACACTGATCTTTGAAGTAATAGGACTGGTTTGCTCCTTAGGAGAAGTGGGAGCTCCAGTATCCACTTCCTCCTATATGGGTGAGTATACGGGGACCTACACAGATTCAGTAGTTTGAGCAGGGTTTCATTTGGATTTTCTTTTGTAGGTGAGGGTGATTTGTGGCTGTTTTGGTGGTTGAGATGTAGAAGGTGTGGGTTCAACACTAGCATGTGTTGTTAGGTTATCACCTTGAGCAATGAGCTCTAACATTTTTAGGACAAGGGTTGTTTCTACCCTGAGAAGCCAAGTTGTCTTCTTCAAAAATTTAAAGATGTCGGGCTTCATATGTCCCATTTTAAGAACATTACCTATTTCCTCAACTGTGAGCCCAGTTCATAGTTGAAAATGTATTGAACATATATAGGAAACATGAATACTATAAGGAGTCCAAGTTAGCAAGCAAATTTGTATAAACAAATTGAGAGTACCTGAACTTGATCCCCTGAACCATTCCATGCACTATGAAGGAGAGATTTTCAGGAAACTGGTCCCGTCCTCCATGCTTGTTTGAAAAACTATGGATAAACATATAAAGCACGTATGTCCACTAGGATGAGACCTTCCCTTTCCTGAAGGTCTTTATAGAGAAATCTCCCTTATAGCCCATCTGCTCAAAGGAATGATTAACAGCTTCTTTTGGGAAAAAAACCTCACCTTCTTCATCATATAGCTGGAGATGATTGTTGATGATGGCCGAAGTGATAAAGATTGTCCTCCCCTGCACTGTGGCAGACAGTGCCTTCTGCCCGTCCATAATGACCTCTTGGCATGTGTTCCAAAAGTCAAGCTAATGATCCTCATAAAGAGTAGGATCAATGGTAAGAGAAGTGAAGTAGTTAGATAGAGCCAAGATACAACAAACCTCTAAAAAATGAGGATCTTTCTCAAAGTTTAATAGAGAAACTTGGTTGTGTTGCCTATGTAACTGTATAGAGAAATCTGGGTCACTTCTTTAGTTAAGGTTGGCCATTTTAGAAAGCTTAAATGTGAAGGAAAGATGAATGAAGGTAGTTTCAGAGAGAAAATTTGGGAATTTAGGTTTGGAGGAAAGATGAAGTTGATAGAAAGAATGGGAACCGTTGGGTTTATATATGAAAGGGATTTAAGACAAAGTTAATGAAAGAAAATAACTTTTGAAATCCGTATGATGGTCCCACCTATGAAAAAGTAGTTTCTTTTTGCTCAAAAAGTAGTTTTCTTGGGAGTCAAAAAGCTTTTGAAGGTAAATTGTCTTCGGATGTTTTTAATGCAAAAAGCTTCCAAAGCCAAAATGACTTCGGATGAATTTCATATGAGTTTTGAAAAATTTTGCTTAAGAAGACAATTAAGACTTGGACGTGTTGTTCAATGAAACAAAGCTTCCGAGGGTTATTTTCTTCGGAAGAAAATGGTCCTTGAAACATATAAGTGCCTAAGAGAGGTTTTTTAAGCTTTAGAAGATACTTCAGAAATTTCTTCGAAGGAAAATTACTTAGGCAGTTATTTGTTTTGAAGGCGTATGTTCCTTTCGAAGATAAAAGCATATCTTCCGAAGGATCAAGATTTTTCAAAATTTTAAGGAAACTACTCAAAAGATTTTCATCGAGAGAAAACAAGGGCTTATGAAGGTGATAAATTAGACAACTTAGGACACACATAAATTTTTTTAAGAAATAATCGAAGGAATTGATCTGCCCAAGATTCATATTAAATTGATGTCGCTAGTGTGATATGATCCAAGTCGGGTCATACCCAATAACAAGCCAAACAAACACCGAAAAATAATTTATTTGTTGATAGGATCATACAAATAAGTAATGACACCAATTTAGAAAAAAAAATTGGATTTTCTAGATTATTGCTTTTGTAGATGAACATCATTATATATATAATGATTTGTTCATGAGGGATTTCTTGTTCATTGTTTAAGTTAGTTAAACAATAACAAATGATAATGTGTAAGTACTATAAAATTAAAATGGTTTAATTTTATAAAAGGTGGAATGAAAGAGTATAATTTTATTAATTTTTTTTTTCAAATTGAGAGGGAATAATAAGGGGGCCATTCGGCCGCCCCTTGGATTGATCTTGGGAACTTCCTTTTGTTTGTTCCAAGCACATGCAATCAATCTATTCCTACACACTTCTATTCCACACTCAACCCACACACACAAGAAAGTCTCTCTCTCTCTCTCTCTCTCTCTCAAAAATTTCGGATTTTGAAGCAAAGAAAAAGGAATTTTCAGCTCACATGAAGTATTCTTGGCTGAAAAGTTCCACAAGAAGAAGAGTGCTACAAGTTGGTGTTCAAAGCCTAGCAAGAAGGTGTTTGTTGGGGCTTGGGGTATGTCATCTTGAGGGCTTCTACATTGAAGTTTTAGCCACAAGAACTCATCCTATAATCTCTTTAAATCTCCTTTTCCAGCAGCCCTAAATGTTGTTTTATTTTACCTTCTTATGTTCTTTACTTTGTATGATATTCGTATTATGATCCATGGTTTGGGGTTGCTTATTAAATGGGTTTAATAACGAGAGTATTAACGTGTTTTAAAACCTTTTTCCGCTGCGTTTCTCATATATATAAAGTTTATGAGCTTTGATAAACTTGTTAAGTCCCCACAATGGCATCAAGAGCCACTTATACGAATGCATACATGTATTTTCTTGCTAGTTCACGGTTTTGTGGTGTTTGACACCACATACCCGTGAGTTAGAGGGCTGTTTTGGTCACCCCTTTTGATGTCTTAAAGATGCTTCTTTATGCATATAAGGATCTTTAAAACTCTAGATTATTAGATGTTTGTTTGTATGTTCTAAACCCATTTGTTCTTGGTTTATGTTGGCCAAAAACATGGGCTATAAGGGGCTGCCAAAATCGATTCTCTTGTGTTTTTGGATATGTTGTTTGTGATTATGCATAACAAAGCCTAGACCTTGTGGATTGTTTGATTGGTTGTCATGTTATATTCATTTGGTTATGTAAAGGTTTAATTTTATGTTTCAAGTCTTGTTTTTGTAATTTATTTATTCATATGGTATGTAATAAATAGATTAAGGGTTTTTTTACTAGAAAAATGTATTAGGATACATATTTGTAAGGATGCTCAAAATCAAGACTTGAAGAAAAGATGAACAAAGAGGATGCTTGAAGATGTGGATTCAAGTGGGAGTCTTTTTTTTGGGTCAACCTTGTGTCATGTTCTTAACACTTAGGACAAGACCTTTTGAACACTTGTTTTGGCTAAACAAGTGTGCTCACTTAGTATGCTTTGTTATGCATATATGTATGTTTTGTTTATGCTTGGTTGGATATTTATGATGATGTTTGTTTTGAATATTTGGATGTGACTAACAAACCATCAATTATAACAAGCTATAACAAGAAATTGGTTCTCGATAATTATGCATAAATAGAATAGTTCTACAAAAGGAGTTAAATGATCTTGCAAATAAAATGGGTTTTATTTAAAAGAAATCAATAAGAGTGCCATATGGTTGAATGCATACAATCATATGATACTTAGTCTTTTCTATATAAGAATTGTGAAATTGTAAATTCCTTTTGAAAACAAGTTTAACACCATCCTTTTACACAACACTTAGGTTACTTGCAAACTCTTAGTGGGATAAAGGTCACCTAACCACTTTGAGGGAAGTTGTAACTTGAGGTGAGAATACCATGTTTGTGGGATAAAGGTCACCTAACCACTTATGTAGTAAACTCACACGTGTGTGTAAGTAGGACGACTTGATTTATAAAATATATTGAATGGATCACCTAAAATGTGTTTTATAAAAGGTGTTGATGGGTAACATGCCGTTGTAAACATAAGATGTTCAGACCATCCCATACCACTAGAAATTGCAATAGGTTGCAATTGTCATTCATGACTACCTTGTTTATTCAAATAATGGGACAAAGGTCACCTAACCAATATTTAAATATAACGTTGGATTCTAGAATTTTATTTATTAAGTCTATGAGACATAAAGGGTGTTAATAAATGAAATTAATTTTATCACAATTACTAAAATGGATCTTTGTAAAATCTTGTACATGGCCAACAACATCAACACTAATAACGATGTACCAAACCAAAACAACCAATCTCTTAGGGCGATCCTTCAAAGGGATCGTCTAACACCTAACAACTTCATGGATTGGTACCGCAACTTGAGAATCGTTCTCAAGCAAGAAAAGCATGCCTACATCCTTGATGATCCCATCCCCGATGAACCTAACGAAGAGGATGTGGAGGCCTATAATGATTGGGTTAAATATGTGGAAGAATCTATCCAAGTCTCTTGCTTAATGTTAGCAAGTATGACACCCGAACTCCAAAAGGAGTATGAGCTCCATGGAGCTTATGACCTGATCACTCAGTTGCGGGAAACGTTCCAGCAACAAGCTAGGGTGCAGCGCTTCGAAACGGTTCGATCGCTTCATGCATGTCGGATCGAGGAATCCCAATCAGTTTCATCTTATGTTCTTAAGATGAAAAGCCATATCGACCGCCTTCAGAGGCTTAACTGTCTTGTCTCAAAGGAGTTGGCCACGGATTTTAAATAATGTATTATATGCTCCTAGTTTGACTAGGAACATAATTTCCGTTTCCCATTTAAGACAATGTGATTATGATTTCAAGTTTGTTGACAATGATATTCATGTTTCTTTAAATCATATGTTTTATTTTAAGGCCATACCTTGTAATGGTATTTATGAATTGGTTCATGAGAACACAACATATGATAGCTCATATACCAAGCAACCACCAAAAGGCTCAAATTAGATTTTAGTGATACCTACCTTTGGCCTTGTCGTCTTGGTCATATAAACAAGAAACGTATACAAACACTTCAAAAGAATGGTCTTTTAAAAACAAATGAATGTGATTCATTTGATGTATGTGAATCTTGTTTACTAGGAAAAAATGACTAAGGCACCCTTTAGTGGAGCTAACGAAAGGGCAAAAGATTTATTAGGAATCATACATTCGGATGTATGTGGTCCTTTTAAGCCGACGACTAGGAATGGTGAAAGATACTTCATTACCTTTACCGACGATTATAGTCGCTATGGGTATGTGTACTTATTAAGGCACAAAGATGAAGCTTTTGAAATGTTCAAAATCTTCAAAAATGAAGTTGAAAATCAACTCAACAAGTCAATTAAAGTTCTTCGCACCCATAGAGGTGGTGAATACTTAAGTGATGTTTTTCAAGATCATCTTAGGAGTTGTGGGATCGTCTCACAACTCACTCCACCTGGGACACCACAACATAATGGTGTGTCTGAGAGGAGAAATTGAACCTTATTGGATATGGTTCGATCTATGATGGCTAGAAGCACATTGCCTCTATCATTTTGGGGTTTCGCTTTGCTCTCCGCGCCCGTATTCTGAATATGGCCCCAACCAAAAAGGTGGAAAAGACACCTTTTGAGATATGGCATGGAAGAGTTCCATCCCTATCATACTTAAAGGTCTGGGGTTGTGAGGCTTATGTTAAGACTCCCACCCCAAACAAATTGGAAGTCCGATCCACCAAGTGTATCTTTATTGGATATCCTAGAGATTCTATGGGATATTATTTCTATGATCCACTGGAACAAAAGGTGTTTGTTTCCAGAAAGGGTGAATTCTTAGAAATAAAGTTCCTTATGGAAGGAACCAGTAGTAGAACAGTGGATCTTGAGGAGGATCAAGAACCACAGCCCGATGCACGTTTGGTTGAAACTAGCACTCAACATGAGGATGTTGAGGATGATCAAGCGTTTGATCAATACACACAAAACGTTCGCAGAAGTGGTAGAACTAGCAATCCACCTGAAAGATATGGATTTTTCATGGATGGATGCTATATGGTAGATTCAGATGAACCAACCACATATCATGATGCAATGTCCAATTTGGATTGTGACAAATGGCTAGAGGCCATGAACGTTGAGATGCAATCCATGTATGACAATCAAGTTTGGGAACTTGTTGTACCACCTCTTAATTCCAAAGTAGTTGGAAGTAAGTGGGTTTTCAAGAAGAAAACCGATATGCATGGAAACTTGGATACTTACAAAGCAAGACTTGTAGCTAAGGGTTTCACTCAAACTCAAGGGGTTGATTATGATGAAACATTTTCACGTGTTGCGATGCTAAAGTCTATAAGGATATTGTTTGCCATAGCTGCTCATTATGATTATGAGATTTGGCAAATGGATGTCAAAACCGCTTTCCTAAATGGATATTTTGAGGAAGATGTCTATATGGTTCAGCCTGAAGGTCTTGTCGATCCAAAATATCCTAACAAAGTATGCAAGTTAAAGAAATCAATCTATGGATTGAAACAAGCATCGAGAAGCTGGAATCACCGTTTTAATGACGAGGTAAAGAAATTTGGCTTCATCAAAAACGCTGATGAGGCTTGCGTGTATAAGAAGGCTAGTGGGAGCACAATAACCTTCCTAGTATTGTATGTTGATGACATACTACTATTTGGAAATGACATTCCAACCATGGAAGGTGTATAAACCTGGCTTGGAAGTTGTTTTTCCATCAAGGATCTTGCCATGGAAGGTGTAAAAACCTGGCTTGGAAGTTGTTTTTCCATCAAGGATCTTGGTGAAGCCGCTTATATTCTGGAATAAAGATCTATAGGGATAGATCAAGGCGGCTAATTGGTTTGAATTAAAGTGCATACATTGACAAAATCTTGAAAAGGTTCAAGATGGAAAACTCTAAGAAAGGTACTGTACCTATTCAAAGAGGGACAATATTGAGTACGACTCAATGTCCAAGCTCAAAGGAGGAGCAAAATAGAATGAAGACGATCCCATATGCATCTGCTATAGGATCCATCATGTATGCAATGATATGCACTAGACCGGACGTGTCATGCGTTTTAAGCATGACAAGTAAATACCAACAAAATCCTGGTGATGGTCATTGGATGGCTGTCAAGAACATTCTGAAGTACCTAAGGAGGACTAAGGATATGTTTTTGATCTACGGGTCTGCTGAAGAGGAACTCATTGTAAAAGGTTACGCGGATGCGAGTTTCCAAACCGATCGAGATGATTCACGATCTCAATCGGGGTACAATTTTATTCTGAATGGGGGAGCTGTTTCTTGGAAAAGCTCAAAGCAAGAAGTCGTAGCGTTGTCCACTACAGAGTCAGAATACATCGCCACTTCAATGGCAGCACAGGAAGCTGCATGGCTGAAGAAATTCATATCCGAACTAGGGGTAGTCCGTTCCATTCAGGATCCCCTAGAGATTTTTTGTGACAACGAGGGTGCGATTTCTCAAATCAAGGAACCTCGTGCTCATCAAAAGACTCGGCACATTGAACGGAGATTCAACTACATAAGAGATGAAGTTGAAAAGGGAAAGATATGTATTCGCAAAGTCCACACTGATAAAAACATTGCGGATCCACTCACAAAGCTCCTTGAAAAGGCAAAGCATGAAGGTCATATTTGTGCCATGGGACTTCGATATTCTAGTGACTGGGTTTGACTTTGTATTTTTATGTTGGAACTTATGTTATTTGCCTTAATTATATGGTTATAATTTTCATTTGTTCTACTGTTTTAGCATGTTTAAATCCATGAATAAATAAGTTATTCACAACGTCCACAGTTGATCATACTTGTGGGAACAACTATGAATGTAAGACTGTAATGAACTTGGATTGGATGATATTCATGAGGTGTGAATATAAAGCAAGGGGCTGCTACCAAGGTTCATTGATATCTATGGGATATAGGTATTGGACCGACCCGCTCTCATTTATTTCTGCATAGAATCTTTGTGATTAGTCATAAAAGATATTGAGTAAAGGCGAATATCATTTTATCCTCAGACCTGAGATACATATTGGGCCTTGATATTCACCGAGTATTGTATTTTGACTTAGTTCTTTGCTGTTCTGAAAAATGGCAGTACATAAGGCTGAGTTCGGGTATGATATGAGGTGATTATGAGAGACGTATGTAATCAAGATGGAATTTGTTCCTCTTATTCGTTGAGAGTTAGATGTCTAAGGCCTGTTAAAGTTAAATAATCGGAGAATGACAATTCTGTGTCTCTTGGATTTAACATGACATCTGTAACAAAAGGATAGATGATTATTCACCTAAATCATATTCAAGTAAGGTACTTGAAAAGGATGATGTTATTGAATGGCACTTAGTCATATACATTAGGGGCAGCAAACCGTTGCTAGGCGTTATTTGCTGCTTGCATCAATCTTCTATAAATCTTGTGCAAGTGGGAGATTGAAGGAATTGATCTGCCCAAGATTCATATTAAATTGATGTGGCTAGTGTGATATGATCCAAGTCGGGTCATACCCAATAAGAAGGCAAACAAACACCGAAAAATAATTTATTTGTTGATAGGATCATACAAATAAGTAATGACACCAATTTAGAAAAAAAAATTGGATTTTCTAGATTATTGCTTTTGTAGATGAACATCATTATATATATAATGATTTGTTCATGAGTGATTTCTTGTTCATTGTTTAAGTTAGTTAAACAATAACAATGATAATGTGTAGGTACTATAAAATTAAAATGGTTTAATTTTATAAAAGGTGGAATGCAAGAGTATAATTTTATTAAATTTTTTTTTTCAAATTGAGAGGGAATAATAAGGGGGCCATTCGGCCGCCCCTTGGATTGATCTTGGGAACTTCCTTTTGTTTGTTCCAAGCACATGCAATCAATCTATTCCTACACTCTTCTATTCCACACTCAACCCACACACACAAGAAAGTCTCTCTCTCTCTCTCTCTCTCTCAAAAATTTCGGATTTTGAAGCAAAGAAAAAGGAATTTTCAGCTCACAAGAAGTGTTCTTGGCTGAAAAGTTTCACAAGAAGAAGAGTGCTACAAGTTGGTGTTCAAAGCCTAGCAAGAGGGTGTTTGTTGGGGCTTGGGGTATGTCATCTTGAGGGCTTCTACATTGAAGTTTCAGCCACAAGAACTCATCGTATAATCTCTTTAAATCTCGTTTTCCAGCAGCCCTAAAGGTTGTTTTATTTTACCTTCTTATGTTCTTTACTTTGTATGATATTCGTATAATGATCCATGGTTTGGGGTTGCTTATTAAATGGGTTTAATAACCAGAGTATTAACATGTTTTAAAACTTTTTCCGCTGCGTTTCTCATATATATAAAGTTTATGAGCTTTGATAAACTTGTAAGTCCCCACAATAATATGAATTAGTTTTAAGAAAAATCTACTCAAATTTAATCATGCCAATAGCTGATATAAGATACTTAAATCTCTGTTAATCAAATGCCTTTGTGAACAGATTAGCATATTGCTCATTTGTGTTAACTTTAACTAGTTTAATTAATCCCTTTTCAAAGTTATCTCTAATTAAATGATATGTGTTTTGTCCTTGAATGTTGTAGAGGATTCTCTGTAACAGAGAGAGCACTGTTGTTGTCTATGTGAATGGGAGTCTCTTTGAAATTTAATCCATAGTCAAGCATCTGATTTTGAATCCAAAGCACTTGAGCACAACAGCTTGCAGCAACAATGTATACGGCTTTAGAAGTTGATGTAGACACACAGGATTGTTTCCTGCATTGAAATGAGACAACCCTTCCACCAAGAAACTGACATCCCTCCAAATGTAGACTTTGCAGTCATGTTACAACCACCATAATAACTATCTGTATAAGCATACAGATTGAAGTCAGAATTCTTAGGATACTAAAGACCAAGTGTTCAAGCACCTTTGTGGTATCTTAGAATCCTCTTGACAGTGATAACATGAGACATCTTGGGGTTGGCTTGATATCTTGCACAAATACATTTGGCAAACATGATATCAGGCCTAGTAGCTCTGAGATACGTAAGAGACCCAATTATAGCCTTGTAAAGGTGTTCATCCACACACTCCCCCTCAAGATCAGGCCCAGGGAGTGGTTTCTTGCTATGGGTGTCTTAGCAATCTTACAATCACTCATGTTGAATCTTTTGAGTATGTCTTGAACATACTTTGACTGACTAATGAAGATGCCATCATCAACTTGCTTCACTTGAATTCCCAGAAAGAAATTGAGTTCCCCGATGGCACTCATTTCAAATATGTCTTTCTTCAGCGTCTCAAAGTCTTTGTAGAGCCTTGGATTAGTTGAACCAAAGATGATGTCATCTACATACACTTGAACTAGCATTAAGTCATTTCCGTATCCATTGATGAAGAGAGTTCCATTTATAGTACCCCTTCTGTATCCATGCTTGAAGAGATACTAGGATAGAGACTCATACCACTTTCTTGGTGGTTGGTGCAATCCCCAAAAGAGCCTTATCAAGCTTGCAAACATAATCAAGATGTTCAGGATCTGCAAAACCAGGTAGTTGTTTAATATATACTTCTTCATCAATCACCCCATACAAAAAAAGCACACTTGACATCAAGTTGATAGACCTTGAAGTTCTTAGATGCAACAAATGCCAAGAATATCCTATTAGCTTCTAGTCGTGCTATAGGAACAAAAGAGATCAGTGTTATCAATTCCATATTCTTGTGTGTATCCTTGAACAACTAGTTTAGCTTTGTTTTTGATGACAATGCCTCTATCATCTTTCTTATTACTAATCACCCATTTCGTTCCTATAGTAGTCTTCCCATGAGGAAAAGGAGAATGGTCCCAAACCTTCTGCCTTTTGAACGGAAGTAGCTCCTCTTGCATGGATTCAACCTAACTTCCATCCTTCAAATCCTCATCAATTTTCTTTGGCTCTATCTGGGACAAGAACAAGAGTGAAGACAAACATTTCCTTCATGGGTTTGTCCTCTTGTTCTTATCCTCGTGTCAACATCTCCAATTCTGTTTATGGTGGGGTGAGACTTGTGGATCCCTAGTTAAGGGATCACAGAAAGTTACTAAAAGTGATCTAAATTAGAAATATTTAGATCTGGCATTGATTCTTCTCCTACAACATCAGCACAGTTATCAAGAGAAACTTGATCCAATGAGTGTGTGACATCATTGATGTTTTCATCTATTGAGTGGTTATCAACATCAAGAAATTCTTGATCTCTATCACCACCCCCATTGTCTTCTATGTTTGAAGCTTCTTTATCTGATTGTAGAGCATCTGAACTAGAATTTGAAGGAAATTCAGATGTATGAGGTGAATTTGTCATTGTTGTGATGCTATAGACTTCATTTGCAAAAATAGTTACAACTGGACTTGAAGATATGTAGCTTGATGGTCTTCTAAGTTCAAATCTTGGATTATGATCTCCTAGGGATAAAATATTTATAGATCCTCAAACATTATTACATGATTTGTTAAAACAGTTGGTAACTAAATCAATATCAAATAGCCAATCAGGACCAGAACCAGCCATAATGGGTGTGTGTTTATTGATAGTCACATTGGCTAACTCCTTAATAGTTCTAGTTCTCAGATTGTATACTCTATAAGCCTTAGCTTGAGAAGAGTATCCAATTAAGTGTCCATCATCTAATTTCTTAGCAAATTTGGCAATTTAATCTTTTCTATTCAAGATGGTGCAAGGACATCCAAATGACTTGAGAAAGCCAATGAAAGGTTTTCTCTTCTGCCAAAGTTCATAAGGAGTCTTGCCATGAGTATTAACCACGAAATCTATATTTTGCACATAGCAGACAGTGTTGACTGCCTCATCCCAGAAGGTGATGGACAACTTAGAGTCAGACAACATGGTTGTTATAGCATCAATCAATGACATGTTTCTTCTCTCAGCAACACCATTTTTTTGAGGAGTCCTAGGAGCACTGTATTGTCTTGTAGTACTCTTTTCATCACAAAATGTGTCAAGCATTTGATTCTTGAATTCAGTTCCTTGATAACATCTTACGGTTTTGATTTGAGATCATATTTAATCTCAATCTTAAGATGAAATTCTTCAGAATCTCAGGGGTGTCATCCTTAGTTTTAAGGAAAAAGACGCAAGTTAATCTTATAAAGTCATCTATGATCATCAAACAATAAGAGGTCCTTCCTAGACTCATTACACTAGTCTGTTTAGTGATGGAGTTTCTTTCCCTAGGCTTATGAGACACCTTATGTTGCTTCCCTTTCAGGCATGCAACACAATGATCATCACTTGTAAACTCTTTCTTTGTGATTTTAGTTACCAACTTATTCTTAATCAGTTTATTCATGTTCCTAAAGTTTACATGGCATATTGTTTTATGTCACAAGAAAGACTCATCACTATTAGTTTTAGATAGAAAGCATGAAACTTCTCTAGTGGGAGATGTCTCTTGCAAATACATCTTGTACATGTTCTCTTTCCCGGGGGCTCTAAGCAATATATGCTCATGAGGAGTGACCACCCCGGGCTTGAGAACAATGAACTCATGGTCAGTAAAGAGCATGTTATGACTGTGATCACAAAATTGGGATACACTCAAAAGATTGTACCCAAGCTCCTTGACAAAGTTTACCTTCTCAATGTTGAGCTTACCATTTGTGACCTTGTCCTTTCCAGAAATGTAACACCTTTATCTCCTCTAAAAGCAACTGGCCCTCCATCAATTCTTTCAAAGTCCTGGAGTAGTGACCTATTGCTTGTCATGTGCCTAGAACAATCACTCGCAATGATCCAAACATTCTTGTTTGTCTTGATCTATTCCTGCACAAAGAAAATGATTAGTTACATTTGGAAACCCAAGACTTATTAGTTTTGGGCTCGCTAAAGTGGTAGAAGGTAATGTAACAGTAATATATCTTATAGTGTGCTTTGAGGTTTTTTTGCTATTGTTGATGGAGAACTTTCAGTCACTAGGTCTTTCTTTGACTTCCACACCACTTTTGGAACTTTAGACTTGACCTTCTACACTTTAGAAGCTTTTGAGTATTCGGATGTTTTGATGATTGGACCTTTGGAAGTATTCCTTTCATACCAAATTTTTTTACGAAGGCAATTTTCCACTTGCCTTCTTCTTCATTTTGGATCTTTCGAAGGAAATAGATTTTCCTTTTGAAGCTGAAATCTTTTTGGAAGTATTGGAAGTCTCTTCTTGGTCACATGAAGAGTACCTTTGGGATTGTAGGGATAATCCTTAGCAAGATGAAAAGTACTCTCACACATAATACATTTCACATTTTTCTTCCTAAGAGCCTTGTTTCTAAGAACAAGGCTGACTTTGATCACATCCTTCTCCACCTTCATCTTTGCAGATGCAGAGACAGTCCTTTTGGGTTGTGAACTATTTTTGGAGTTGGATGCTTCAGGCTGTGTAGCAGTGGTAGACAACATATCAGCCTTTTTCTTGATGCTAAGATGATTTGAACATGAACCAGAACTCTTGGTAGAGGAGTTTAGGTTGATGTATTCAGTCTTAACCACTTCAAACCCTATAGAGATAAAAGCTTGTTTTTGCTTAGAGTCAAAAGTGGCCTTGTTCTCTTGAGCCCTCTAAGCTTTACTCTTGTTGTTTCTCATCAAGTTCTTCCCCATAGACTTGGTTATCATAGTTTTCCTGCTCTCCGCCGAAAGATAGTGACCCTTCTTAGAATCCTCCTCTTCACTTATCTCAGAGGAATTCTTCACTATCACTTCTTCATCCTCTTCAATAAAGGGGTCTATGAGAGGATGTTCATCTTCCCAAGTTCCACGCCTAGGTGATCGTACAGACAAAATTATGTGTGGAGATCCCAGTTCCTCCTTATTTTGATAAAACACCTTGGCATGCAGGGATAAAGATATCATGTTTTTGAAGGTCTCTTCTTTAATAACATATTTTTCTGCCATGGCTTTGCTTATCACAAGCTCAGCCTGACATTCAGTCAACTTAGTTATGAGATCCTTGATCTGAGTGCTACAAGCTCAGCCTGACATTCAGTCAACTTAAAGAGGATATGAACTTCCTTACAATATCTCTATTTTCAAGAGCTACTCCTCCATCCACTAGGGTGTCCACAATCTCAACATACCTAAACTATTGTTGAGTCATGGTCTCACCTATTTTAATGGGAACTTTTCAAACTGTTGCTTCAGGAGATCCTTCTTGTTCTTCTTGGCTTCAAAGGAACCCTCATACATCAGTTTCAATGTAGCCTATAGCTGTTTAGTTGTTTTGCATTTCTTGAAAACTCTATATATAGTGTTTGGAAGAGTAGCGTGAAGGGTTGTCATTGGCTTTTGGTCAATCTCTACTCTCTTTCTATATTCATCTGAGTAATCAGCCACAACCTTGGAGATCATACCACCTCCAGCAGCTGAAGAGGTGCTGGGTATGTAAGCTCAAATAACAATAGACTCCCACATTCTCTAGTCTAGAGATGTTGGACCAAAAGAACCAATGAGCCAAGATCAGAAAACCTCTAAGTCCCACATGATATCACAACAACTACTGAAGGCTTCATCAGCAGTTTGACAAGTGCTGAAAACTCCAACAGCTGAAGATCAAGTGCTGAAGACTTCAACAGCTGAAGAACCAAAGTGCTGAAGTTCAACAGCTGAAGAACACAAGTGCTGAAGTTCAACAGCTGAAGAACACAAGTGCTGAAGCTGAACAGCTGAAGAACACAAGTGCTGAAGCTGAAGACCAAAGTATGAAGTACAACAGCTGAAGAGTTTAAAAGTGCTGAAGATCAACAACTGATGTACAAAGTCTGAAGACAAAGAATGAAGACATCAGCTGATGATATCTACTGAAGTCATCAGCTGATGAAACGTCTAAAGTTCAAGTCTGAAGATCAAGTACTGAAGTTTCAGTAGTTTGTCACAACAGCTGAAGAGTACTTCTTCAGTAGTTGTGATATCAGTAGTTTTATGTTTTTACTTTCAGTAGTTTTGTAAAACGACTGAAGAGCTTGTTCTTCAGTCGTTGTAGTTTCAGTAGTTTTATGTTTTTCAGTAGTTATATAAACTGATAACACTTAATATTTTTGTAAGGAGATGTCAGCTGTTTTGACATCTTTAGTAGTTGTGTTTCGGTTGAAATAATTATGTTAGATGTCACTATCAAGTGACATCAGCAGACGTCACATCTCTTATATAAGAGGTGTCAACCTAATTGTAAGTGTGACATTCTGTTACCACGAAAGCGAATATCGAATGAAATATATTTGCAGAATTCTCTCTCTATAACGGTCTTTGTTCTTCATTGAATATCGTTTCGTACTTGTGAATTGGCTAATTCATTGTTAGAATTCCGCTGCTATACTCTCTAATCAATCAAACATAGATCACTGATCCTAACAAGTGGTATCAGAGCTGGTTAATCATTGACCGATCTAACAATTGATCATTGAAACTGCTAATTGATATCTGTGTTTGATTGAATTAGCGTATTCGCAAGAACTGGTTATAGATTATTGAATTTATGTCGCTTTCGTTCATTTATTTTGAGATCTTCTGGTTCAATTGGTTGTTGCGTTTTGTTCTAAATCTGTTTTAGCTTAATCGAATTTGATTGAATCTGAGATGACTACTCCTTCTAATGATCCTCACAATACCGGTTCCTTAAGCAAGCCTCCGATGCTGGTTAGGACCGAGTATAACATATGGCAACGAAGAATGCTTCATCACATGTCTGTTAACAGTTCAGGTTGTTGGACATATGTGGTACATGGACCACAAAAGCCTATGGTGAACAATCCGGAAACCAATCAAATGGTTCCGAAGAAGAAGGAACAATACTCTGATGAAGATCGGAAACTGTTTGAGATTGATGCTAAAGCCCATGAAATTCTGGCCATGGCACTGCCTAATGAAATCTATTCAGGGCTTATGCATCATGAAACTGCTCATGATATCTAGAATGCCCTGAAGGAACAATTCGGTGGCACAGATGAGGTCTTAACAAACAATAGAGAAATCCTTGCCCAACAATATGAGACATTCTCTCATAGAAAGGGTGAGACACTGACTCAACAGTTTGAGCGCTTTTCCTGCTTGATATCTGAGCTGAAAATGGTGAAACAGGAATACACCAATAGCCAGATGAACAACAGGTTCCTCAGATCACTGCCTGAGAGATGGGACACATACACTATTGTCCTACACTCCAGTGCAAATCTGGATGGCCTATCTCTCACCCAACTTCATGGGAAACTGCTTACATTTGAAAGAGAGATAGAGCAGAAGAGGAAACTATCCTCATCAGGAAAGCTCACTGATGACTTTGTAACAGGGAATACTGACTTGGTTGGTCATGAGTCAGAATATGCTGCATCTGAAAGCAATTATGATGAGCATATGATTTCTCTTCAAATAGTTCTGATCATGCATTTGTTGGTATTGAGAGTCATTCTGGCAGTAATAGTGACAATTTATGCTTCATTATGGATGATTTGAAAGGAATTGCTGATGATGATCTAGAAGAGATGGATATTCTGAGCCAAATGGCACTGATTAATATCAGATCTCAGAAGTTCTATAAGAGAACTGGCAGGAAATTTCCTGGACTCTCTGGCAAAACCAAAGTTGGTTTTGACAAGAGTAAGTTGAGGTGTCACAAATGCCAAAGGCTGGGACACTTTGCAAGGGAGTGTGATTAACTGGATCTAACTCTTCTGCACCCTTTGTGACTTTTCCTAGTACTAGTCCACAAAACAGAGGGCAACATCCTGCTGGTTCTGGTCATCATTCACATCCTAGATCTCCTGCATACTTTGTTCCCCAGGGTCAAATGTCATATCCTTATCCCTGTTATTATATGCCTCAACCAAATCCTGTTCAAGCTTCAATTGCACAACAACAACAAGCATTGCCTGAACCACAACCTTCCCAATCTCATCAACAAACTCAACCTCAACAACACAGCTTCTTCACCCCAGGAGTTGTTGACTGGAGCAGTTTACTAGATGACTTGTCTGGTCATGAACAACTGTTCTCAGGATCTGGTCAACATGGTGGTGAAAGTCCCTTTGGAAATCTAGCTCTTATGGCTTTGGATTCTGCTGATACTTCATCCACTAATGCCTCTACACCAAAGGTATCACAGGTATCCTCTGAGGCAAAAGCCAAATTATGTTCTGAAACATGCATAGCAGCATTTGCATCTATTAGAGAAGCAAATGTAGCTTTAATCAACAAGAACATTGAGCTAGAACAAATAATTTCCAAAAGCAAAGCTGAATTTGAGTCTGTGCTTAATGATAAAAATGATGAGATTTACAAACTGAAATACCAAATAACTGATGATAAGGCTAGGGAAGAGATACTTCTAGAGAAGTATAAAGATCTCAAAGAAACCCTTGCAGTTACCCAGGTAGAGTGTGATAGATGGGTACAATCATGCAAAGGTTTTGAAATGCTTCTTAGTAAGCAATCTGCTTCCAATGTGAAGTTGGCATTGGTTACAATCACACTACTCCACCAACAGATTTTACTCCAAGAGCAGAGGTAGAATCTGATGGTGAGAGTAATAACCAATCCATCTCATCATGTGATCTACTTTCTGATACAGCACAATCAGAAGTAGAAATCAGCACCAAGCCCTCTCAGAACCTATCAGCTAATACTGATGGTTCCACTGCTGACACTCACATGATCAATGAGTTGATCAACTCAGGAGTTAATTCTGAAAGTCCTGAAAGGACTAGAGAGCAGGATTTAACACCTGAAGTTCAAACTCCAACTACCGCCAGTACTGAAAAGAAGAAAACTATCAGTAGAAAGAGTTTGAAGACTACTAAAGAGGTAGTCAAGAAAGCAAACAATGCTTCCAAAGCACTGAAGAGCAAGTCTTCAGTTGCTTCACCCTCTTTAGTTGATGATCAACCTAAGATGAAGAAGAAACCATGTGAAGTATGTGGTTTTTTCAATCATCTTACAGATGATTGCTGGTACAAAAGAGGTTCCAAACTCAAACATAAAGAAGAAATTAAAGAGAAAATGGTAAAAATGAAAACTGAGTTTGAGACCACATTTGTATTAGCAACATCAAATCCTGTAACCCTTAAGTCCTCAAAGAAATCCAAAAAGGAAGTGGTTAAACAGGTGATAGCTGAGAGTGCTCAGAAGAAGAAGGTGCAACATAGGAACTTATCAAACTCCACTGGCAATGTGTCTGATGAGCTGAAAGCTTTATCACAAAATCAGACACAGCTAGTTATGATGGTTCAACATCTGTTGGGCAGAGTTAACCAATTAGATGCTCCTATGTTGAAACCACAGAAAAGGAGGTCCAAGCCAAAGGATTCCTCTTCTTCACCATCTTCTTCCTCTCAGGCTGTTGTTTCCAATAAACCTGTTAGTTTACCATCTGTTGATGAGACCAGGCCCAAAACCAAAAAGGTTGGGTCTCCAAAACTAACTGATTGTTTATTATTTCAGGGTTCTCCAACATGCCAAAGTAGCATCTGGTATGTAGACAGTGGGGGATCTATGCACATGACTGGGAACAGCTCTCTTCTTCATGACTACTCTGAAGGAAAGAAGGGGTTTGTTTCTTTTGGCAATGATGCTAGGGGTTACATCATTGGAAATGGCTTTGTCTCCAATGGAGAAATTAAGTTTGATGATGTTAATCATGTGGAAAATATCAAGTACAATCTCTTGAGTGTCAGTCAAATGTGTGATAAAGGCCATGTTGCTCTTTTCATCAGTCAGAACTATAGGATTCTGTCATCCAAAGTTCTGCATTTGATTGATAAGGTGTTGGATGATCACACTCTCCTGAGATCCAATAGGACAGGAAGAGTGTATGCCTTAGACCTTTCAAGAAAATAGATCTCAGAGGCAGTCCTTGCCTATTTTCCAAAGCCTCTTCTCAAGAATCTAAACTATGGCATAGAAGGCTGGGTCATGTTAATTTCAAAAACATGAATCAGCTTATCCACAATAGTTTAGTTAGAGGCTTACCAATAAAGGAGTTCCACTGTGATGAAACCTGCACTGCTTGTTTAAAAGGAAAACAGCACAAGGTCTCATTCCCTCCTATTGAAGAGCCTAAGTCCACTGCCTGCTTGCAATTACTGCATATGGATTTATTTGGTCCTGTGAGAGTAATGAGCATGGCAAAGAAGAATATTGTCTGGTAATTGTGGATGATTACTCCAGATTTGTATGGACTTTCTTTCTACATTCAAAGGATGAGGTTGCTCAGAAGATTATTCACTTTGTGTTGTATATTGAGAAGCAGTATTCCCTTCCAGTCAAGTGTATTAGAAGTGACAATGGTGTTGGATTCTGTGTGCCCAAGACACTTAGAATATTGATGTGGTTAGTACGTTATGATCCAAGTCGGGTTATACCCAATAACAAGCTTGGCAAACACCAATTTATATTTAATTGATGATATGATCATGCAATTAATATTTACACCAATTTAGAAAATGGGTTTTCTAAATAAATTGCATATGAGATGGAACAAATTGTTAGGATAATTTGTTGATGAGTTTACTGTTATTCTTGTCATTTAAAAGGGGTTAAATAACAACTTATAACACATGAGTGTACTTTCATTAAAATTGTTTAATTAAAGAGCACATATGTCACATTTTAAATTTGGTCTAGAAAGTAACCTTTTATTATGTGACATATGACAAGTAACAATGTGTAATGTGTTTAAATTTAAGAGGGAAATGGGTTTTGATTTTTTTTGGTCTTGGCCGCCCCTTGCTTGGGATTGGACCAATTTTCCTCTTGAAAATTGACAACACTTTAATACATACACACACTCAATGCTCTCCATGATTCATTCATGCAATTTTACCAAAACACAATCTCTCTCTCTCTCTCTAAACCTTACGGATTTTCAGCAGAAAAAGAGGGTTCATTTGGCCTTTTGGTGGTGTTATTCTTCCTAACTAGAAGGTGGGTTGCATACAAGCTTGGGTATACTAGCTTGAGGATCTCCTCTTCTTGGAGTCTTGGCCGATTTTGACATCTCCATCTCCATCAAACCCACGGTTTTTGGCAGCTCTTTTGGAGTGTTATTATCCACTGCTGAAAGGTAGTTTTGGCAGCTTCATAATGGTTGTCTATTATGGATGTTTTATGTATTCATAGCTTGTTTAATCCACATAAATGATCCTTATTGTTATGGGTTTGTTTATTTGTATATTAATCATCATAAAACATGGATTTTCAGATCTAAAATCATGTTTTAAATACAATTTATCCGCTGCGTTTTTCTGAAATACCAAGAGGATAAAACGGTTTTATCTTCAAATAACCCAACAATGGCATCAAGAGCCGGTTATGTGGATGACTTGCTTGATTATCTTTTGAAATTGGTTTTAAAAGATGATATTAGACATGTTATAGGCTGATTTTGGGCTGTTATAGTTTATATGAATGATTCCCCAAACTTTCAAGGTCATATCACACATGCTAGTGATTAGACCTTGAAAGAAACATATTATGAATGTTGGTTGTTTGGACAATGATTAAAACCCAAAATTTCAGTTTATGTTGGCTGAAATTTGGGGTTTTAAATGGGGTTTTTCATTATATGAATTGATGATATGATCATTGGTTGTTAATGTGCATAACCTAGCTTGTGGCCTTGTGTGTTTGGATGATTCTTGTGGTTGTTTTATTCATTCAATTTGGTTGTAATTTTTGTGTTTATTCATTTGGGTTGTAATTATTCATTCATTTGGTTATGTAATAATAGATTAGGTTCATTTCCTTTACTAGAAAAATGTATTAGGATACAATTTTGTAAAAGGAAGATGTACAAGATCAAGACCCAAAGATGGACACAAAGACACAAGAAACATGGAGCATTTGGATGCGGTTTCTAGTGGGAGGTTCTTGGAACCTTTATGATATGTTTGACCCTTAGAAAGACCAAAGACAACACTTGTGATGGCAAACAAGTGTTGTCAACATAAGGGCTATGGTTATGCACATATGTTTGTTTATGTTTTATGCTTGGTTGATTGTTTGTTGTTTGATTGTTTGGTTTGTATTTGCATATTCATCACAAACTCATTAACCAACTTACAAGCTGTAAATGTTGGTTCTTTAAAGTTAATAAAAGTTATTAAAATGGTTTAATGATTTTAAAGATTAAAATTGGTTTTAATCTAAGAACCATAGGGTACCTTGTATTTGAAAGCATACAAATACAAGTACATAGAGTTTTCTAAACTAGAATTAAGAAATCTCTAAAATTTTAAAAACGAGATCAACACCGTCCTTTTACACAACACTTGAGTCACTTGGGAACTCTTAGTGGGATAAAGGTCACCTAACCATTTTGAGGGAACTTGTGATTTGAGGTGAGAATGCCTTACTTATGGGATAAAGGTCACCTAACCATTTGTTTTGGCAAACTCACACGTGGGTGTAAGTAGGATGTCTTGATTTGCAAACCATGTTAAATGGATCACCTACAATGTGGTTTCCAAATGGTGTTGATGGGATTTACATGCCGACTTTACATATGATGTTCAAAGGTCGATCCCATACCTCTAGAAGTTGCAAATGGTTGCAACCGTCAATCGTTGACCACCTTATTAATTTAAATCGTGGGATAAAGGTCACCTAACCACAATTTAAATGTAAGGTGGGTTCTAGATTTTAAAATATAATTGACCTTAATAGGCATTAATTATTAAAATTGATAATATCGAAAATACTAAATAAAACTTTGTTAAATTTTGTAGATGGCCTCTATAATGATAATTCCGATAACTCATCCGCGTCAACCAATCTTACGAGCGATCCTCCAAAAGGAACGTCTAAATCACAACAACTTCATCGATTGGTATCGAAACTTGAGAATCGTTCTCAAGCAAGAGAGAAGATCGTACGTTTTAGACGACCCTATCCCTGATCAACCTAGCGAGGATGATGAGGAGGCCTTGAATGATTGGCTAAAGTACACTGAGGACTCCGTCCAAGTGTCTTGTCTCATGCTAGCGAGCATGACTCCGGATCTCCAAAAGGAGTATGAACACCACGGAGCTTACGACATGATAACCCAGCTGAAGGAAACGTTCCAACAGCAAGCAAGGGTTGAGCGCTTCGAAACGGTTCGAGCACTCCATGCATGTCGTATGGACGACAACCAATCTGTTTCATCTTATGTACTTAAGATGAAAAGTCACATTGACCGCCTCGAGAGGCTTAATTGTCCCGTCTCGAAGGAATTGGCCACGGATTTGATCTGAATGGCCTTACCAAGAGGTTCGAGACATTCGTGATGAATTACAACATGAATGCTTGGGACAAAAGCATTGGTGAGCTTCACTCAATGCTCAAAACTGCCGAGGCGGCCATGGGTAAAAGGGTTTTACCCGTTCTCACCATCAATGAAGGTGGGAACAATAAAAGGCCTCGTCCCGCACCCAAGGCAAAAGTTGCCAAGGGCAAGGGACCCGCTTGGGGAAAAGGGAAAGGGGTGGCAAGGGTGCCACCCAAACCACAAGAGAAGAAGCAAAAGGTTGCTAAAATGACCCATGCTTCAAGTGTGGGGAGATTGGACATTGGGCAAGGAATTGTCCTGTCCATCTCCAAGAGTTGAAAGCAAAGAGGGATGCCGGGCAGACCTCAGGTACAATATACATGATCATATTGATCTTAATGTTACATCTTCTAACACATGGGTATTGGATACCGGATGTGGAACTCACATTTGCAATTTGTTGCAGGGGTTCACAAGAAGTAGGGACTTCAAACAAGGGGATGTTAGCCTCTTCATGGGAAATGGAACTAAAGTCTTAGTTGAAGCTCGTGGAGACTACATCCTAAGACTTCCAAGTGGTTTGGAAGTTATTTTGAAGAATGTTTTGTATGCTCCTAGTTTGACTAGGAACATTATTTCTGTATCCCAATTAAGACATTATGATTATGTATTATCTTTTATTGAAAATGATATTCATGTTTCTTTAAATGGTATGTTCTATTTTAAAGCTATTCCAATTAATGGTATTTATGAATTGGTTCATGAAATACTTTAAATAGTTCATTGTACCAAACTAACACCAAGAAACTCAAGTTGGACTTAAGTGATACCTATCTTTGGCATTGTCGTCTTGGTCATATAAACAAGAAACGTTTACAAACACTTCAAAAGAATGGTCTTTTAAAAACAAATGAATGTGATTCATTTGATGTTGTGAGTCTTGTTTACAAGGTAAGATGACTAAGGCACCCTTTAGTGGAACTACCGAAAGGGCAAAAGATTTATTAGGAATCATACATTCGGATGTATGTGGTCCTTTTAAGCCAATGACTAGGAATGGTGAAAGATACTTCATTACCTTTACCGACGATTATAGTCGCTATGGGTATGTGTACTTGTTAAGGCACAAAGACGAAGCTTTTGAAATGTTCAAAATCTTCAAAAATGAAGTAGAAAATCAACTCAACAAGTCAATTAAAATTCTTCGTACCGATAGAGGAGGTGAATACCTAAGTGATGCCTTTCAAAATCATCTTAGGAGTTGTGGGATTGTCTCACAACTCACTCCACCTGGAACACCACAACATAATGGTGTGTCTGAGAGGAGGAATCGAACCTTATTGGATATGGTCCGATCTATGATGGCTAGAAGCACATTACCTCTATCATTTTGGGGTTTCGCTCTGCTCTCCGCGGCCCGTATTCTAAATATGGCCCCAACCAAAAAGGTGGAAAGGACACCTTTTGAGATATGGCATGGAAGGGTCCCATCCCTATCATACTTAAGGGTTTGGGGTTGTGAGGCTTATGTTAAAACTCCCACCCCAAACAAATTGGAAGTCCGATCCACCAAGTGTATCTTTATTGATATCCTAGAGATTCTATGGGATATTATTTCTATGATCCACTGGAACAAAAGGTGTTTGTTGCCAGAAAGGGTGAGTTCTTAGAAGCAAAGTTCCTTATGGAAGGAGCTGGCAGTAGAACAGTGGATCTTGAAGAGGATCAAGAGACACAACCCGATATACGTTTGGTTGAAAGTAGCACTCAACATGAGGATGTTGAGGATGATCAAGGGGTTGATCAAAACACACAAGACGTTCGCAGAAGTGCTAGAATTAGTAATCCGCCTGAAAGATACGGATTTTTCATGGATGGATGCTATGTGATAGATTCTGATGAACCAACCACATACCATGATGCAATGTCCAATACGGATTGTGACAAATGGCTTGAAGCCATGAACGTTGAGATGCAATCCATGTATGACAATCAAGTATGGGACTTGGTTGTACCACCTCTTAACTCCAAAATAGTTGGAAGTAAGTGGGTTTTTAAGAAGAAAACGGATATGCATGGAAACTTGGATACTTATAAAGCTAGACTTGTAGCAAAAGGTTTCACTCAAACTCAAGGGGTTGATTATGATGAAACCTTCTCACCTGTTGCGATGCTAAAGTCTATAAGGATATTGTTTGCCATAGCTGCTCATTATGATTATGAGATTTGGCAAATGGATGTCAAAACCGCTTTCCTAAATGGATATCTTGAGGAAGATGTCTATATGGTTCAGCCTGAAGGTTTTGTCGATCCAAAACATCCTAATAAAGTATGCAAGTTAAAGAAATCAATCTATGGATTAAAACAAGCATCGAGAAGCTGGAATCACCGTTTTGATGAGGAAGTAAAGAAATTTGGTTTCATCAAAAACGCTGATGAGGCTTGTGTGTATAAGAAGGCTAGTGGGAGCACAATAACTTTCCTAGTATTGTATGTTGATGACATACTACTATTTGGAAATGACATTCCAACCTTGGAAGGTGTAAAAACCTGGCTTGGAAGTTGTTTTTCCATTAAGGATCTTGGTGAAGCCGCCTATATTCTGGGAATAAAGATCTATAGGGATAGATCAAGGCGGTTGATTGGTTTGAATCAAAGTGCATATATTGATAAAATCTTGAAAAGGTTCAAGATGGAGAATTCTAAGAAAGGTACCGTACCTATTCAAAGAGGAACGATATTGAGTACGGCTCAATGTCCAAGCTCAAAGGAAGAGCAAGATAAAATGAAGGCAATCCCATACGCATCTGCTATAGGATCCATCATGTATGCAATGATATGCACTCGACCGGACGTGTCATGCGCCTTAAGCATGACAAGCCGTTACCAGCAGAATCCTGGAAACAGTCATTGGATGGCTGTTAAGAACATACTTAAGTACCTAAGGAGGACAAGAGATATGTTCCTGATCTATGGATCTGGTGACGAGGAACTCGTTGTAAAAGGTTACACGGATGCAAGTTTCCAAACCGATCGTGACGATTCACGATCACAATCGGGATACATTTTCATTCTGAATGGAGGAGGCTGTCTCTTGGAAGAGCTCCAAGCAGGATGTGGTGGCTCTATCAACTACAGAATCAGAATATGTCGCCGCCTCATTGGCAGCTCAAGAAGCTGCATGGATGAAGAAATTCATTGCCGATCTAGGGGTTGTCCCTTCCATTCAGGACCCCCTAGAGATTTTTGTGACAACGAGGGTGCGATTGCTCAAATCAAGGAACCCCGTGCTCATCAAAAGACTAGGCACATTGAGCGGAGATTCAACTACATACGAGATGAAGTTGAAAAGGGAAAGATATGTATTCGCAAAGTTCATACAGATCAAAACATTGCGGATCCTCTCACGAAGCTCCTTGAAAAGGCAAAGCATGAAGGTCATACTTGTGCCATGGGACTTCGATATTCTAGTGATTGGATTTGATCTGTAAATTTTGTATTTGGATATGTGAAACTTTCTATATTTGAATAAAGTTATTTGGTTATAATGTTTCAATAATATTCCAATTTAGCATGTTTAATCCATGAGTAAAATGTTTACTCTAAATGTCCGTAGTCGTTCATACTTGTGGGAACAAGTTTGAAGGTAAGACTATTAGAACTTGGATTGGTTGATATTCATAAGGATGAATATAGAGCAATGGGTTGCTACCAAGGTTCATAGATATTTGTGGGATACAAATATTGGACTAACCCGCATCTCAAATTTTACTACATGGAATCTTATTGATTGATCATAAGTAATTTTGAATAAAGGCGAATATCATTTGGTATCCTCCGACCTGAGATACATATTGGGTTTTGATATTCACCAAGTGTTACACCTTGAGCTTCTTCTTCACTGTCCTGAAATAGTGGACAGTACATAAGGGTATATTCAGGTATGACACGAGGTGTCTGTGAGAAACATATGTAGTCAAGATGGAATTTGTTCCTCTTATTCGTTGAGAGTTAGATGTCTAAGGCCTGATAAGTTAAATCAACAAGAAATGATCATTCTGTGTTCTTGGATTTAACATGACATCTGAAACAAAAGGATAGATGATTGATTCACCTAAATCATTTCAAGTAGGGTACTTGAAAGGGATGATGTTATTGAATGGCTACAAGTCATGCGTATTAAGGGTAGTGAACCGTTGTTAGGCGGCATTTACTGCTTGCATCAATCTTCTATGAATCTTGGGCAAGTGGGAGATTGTGGATTCTGTGTGCCCAAGACACTTAGAATATTGATGTGGTTAGTACGTTATGATCCAAGTCGGGTTATACCCAATAACAAGCTTGGCAAACACCAATTTATATTTAATTGATGATATGATCATGCAATTAAATATTTACACCAATTTAGAAAATGGGTTTTCTAAATAAATTGCATATGAGATGGAACAAATTGTTAGGATAATTTGTTGATGAGTTTATTGTTATTCTTGTCATTTAAAAGGGGTTTAATAACAACTTATAACACATGAGTGTACTTTAATTAAAATTGTTTAATTAAAGAGCACATATGTCACATTTTAAATTTGGTCTAGAAAGTAACCTTTTATTATGTGACATATGACAAGTAACAATGTGTAATGTTATAAATTTAAGAGGGAAATGGGTTTTGATTTTTTTTGGTCTTGGCCGCCCCTTGCTTGGGATTGGACCAATTTTCCTCTTGAAAATTGACAACACTTTAATACATACACACACTCAATGCTCTCCATGATTCATTCATGCAATTTTACCAAAACACAATCTCTCTCTCTCTCTCTAAACCTTACGGATTTTCAGCAGAAAAAGAGGGTTCATTTGGCCTTTTGGTGGTGTTATTCTTCCTAACTAGAAGGTGGGTTGCATACAAGCTTGGGTATACTAGCTTGAGGATCTCCTCTTCTTGGAGTCTTGGCCGATTTTGACATCTCCTGATCTCCATCAAACCCACGGTTTTTGGCAGCTCGTTGGAGTGTTATTATCCACTGCTGAAAGGTAGTTTTGGCAGCTTCATAATGGTTGTCTATTATGGATGTTTTATGTATTCATAGCTTGTTTAATCCACATAAATGATCCTTATTGTTATGGGTTTGTTTATTTGTATATTAATCATCATAAAACATGGATTTTCAGATCTAAAATCATGTTTTAAATACATATTTATCCGCTGTGTTTTTCTGAAATACCAAGAGGATAAAACGGTTTTATCTTCAAATAAACCCAACAAATGGAACTGAATTCAGAAATCATACACTTGATGACTTCTATCTTTCAAAGGGAATCAAAAGGCAGTTTAGCATCCCAAGGACTCGAGAACAAAATGGAGTAGTGGAGAGAAAGAACAGAACCCTAATTGAAGCTGCAAGGTCCATGCTGGCTGACTCTGGTTTGCCACTGACCTTTTGGGCTGAAGATGTTAACACAGCTTGCTATGTGCAGAATAGAGTCTTAGTAAATCAGAGGTTGATGAAGACTCCATATGAAGTTCTCCATCACTTGGCTCCTCTAATTTCATTTTTCAAAGCATTTGGGTGTCCTTGTTTTATTCTCAACACAAAGGATCAACTCCATAAATTTGATCCCAAGGTGGATGCAGGGTATTTTGTTGGTTATTCATCTACTTGCAAGGCATACAGAGTCTTCAACTACAGAAGAAAGATAGTTGAAGAGACTTTGCATGTGAAGTTTAATGAATCTCCTTTGGACAAGATTCCACAAAACCCTGTGGAGTTGTTTGATTTGGACATACTGCAATATGTTCCTTATCAACCTCCAGCTGTTGCAGATCCTGTGGATAAATCATCTTCTGCAGCATGTCTTCCACCTAGTGGTATTGATGATGATGATGATAATATCAATACTCACCTATTCAAGTTTAGCGACCAAGTGCCTGTGTCTGCTAAATTTGACGTTCCTGTAGCTTCAGCAGTTCCATCCATAACAAATGCTGATGAGATCTCTGTTTCCTCTACATCTTTTGAGTTACCATCTAATTCTTGGTTTCAAGAGTCTGCATCAACATCTGCTGCTGCTGAAGGTTCTACAAACACTTGCACAGATCTCATTGTTTATCAAGAACTGAAGAATCACCCCATGTCTCAGATTATTGGTGATATCAATGCTGGTGTTTCAACAAGAAGTCAATTGTCTAACTTTTGCTTCTATGCTCTCTTCATCAGTCAGCTAGAGCCAAAGAACTACCATGTTGCTTTGAGAGACAATGGATGGGTTGAAGCTATGCAACTTGAGCTACTTCAGTTCAAGAAACAGCAAGTGTGGGAACTGGTTCCTCTTCCCCTAGGTAAGTGTGCAATAGGCACTAAATGGGTGTTTAGGAATAAAACTGATGAAAATGGGCTTATGGTTAAGAACAAGGCTAGACTGGTTGTACAGGGGTTTTCAGAAGAAGAAGGTATTTACTATGATGAAACCTTTGCCCCTGTAGCCAGACTAGAGGCAATCAGATTGTTTTTAGCCTATGTTGCATTCCACAATCTTAAAGTTTTTCAAATGGATGTCAAAAGTGCATTTTTATATGGTAAAATAAAGGAAGAAGTTTATGTGTGTCAACCACCAGGCTTTGAGGATAATAAACATCCTGAATGGCTGTATAAACTTGATAATGCTCTTTATGGGTTGAAACAAGCTCCTAGAGCCTGGTATGAGACACTTTCTACTTTTCTTCTTAAGAATAATTTCACCAGAGGCTCCATTGATAAAACTTTGTTTATTAAGAAGGTGGATCAGCGTAAGCTACTTGTTCAGATTTATGTTGATGATATCATTTTTGCATCCTCTGATCCCCAGTTGTGTGATGATTTTACAACATTAATGAAAAAGAGCTTTGAAATGAGTGCAATGGGAGAATTACAGTTCTTTCTAGGCTTGCAAATTAAACAAAAGGCTGATGGAACCTTTATTCATTAGTCAAAATATACAAAAGATCTTTTGAATAAATTTGATTTACAAAACTGTAAGCCCTGTTCTACTCCCATGTGCAACACCACACAACTGGATGCTGATCAGAAAGGTAAAGCTGTTGATGAAACACTTTACAGATGTATGATTGGGTCCTTGATGTATTTAACAGCTTCTAGACTAGATATTATGTTTGCTACATGTGTTTGTGCTAGATTTCAGGCTGCTATTAAAGAGTCTCATTTGATTGCAGTCAAGAGAATCTTTAGATATTTTCAAGGTACACAATCTCTGGGTTTATGGTATTCCACTGGACACTCTTGCAAATTAGTTGCTTTTTCAGATAGTGACTATGCAGGGTGCAAGTTAACTAGAAAGTCAACTTCTGGTGGTTGTCAATTCCTAGGCAACTGTTTGATTTCTTGGCAGAGTAAGAAACAAACATCTATTGCTACATCAACTGCTGAGGCCGAGTACATTGCTGCTGCAAGTTGTACTTCTCAAGTACTCTGGCTTCAGAACCAACTTCTGGATTATGGCATTACAGAGACTAAGACTCCATTATTAATGGATAGTGCTTCAGCTCTGTGTATTGTCAAAAATCCAGTCCAACACTCTAGGACCAAACATATAGAGATCAGACATCACTTTATTCGGGATAGTTTTGAAAAAGGTCTGATTGATCCTAAGTTTGTGCCTAGTGCTAATGAGCTTGCAGATATCTTTACTAAGCCTTTCGATAGTTCTACTTTCCAAAACCTTGTGTTAAGGCTTGGTATGTTGCAGCTATAATAAGTGACAACTACTTATGATTTCAGTAAAAATTACTGATGATCATTGGTAACCATGTCACATATAAGTACTGATGAGTCCTTTCACCTTCAGTAGTTTTTATAACTACTGACGGCTAAATGCCTCACAAGTACAGAAGTACTTTATTTGTTCCAAATACTGATGTAGTTACAACTACTGATGTAGTTACAACTACTGAAATCAGTACAAACAGATAAGTACTGACGTCCTATGAAACACCTGAAAAGCAGATGCAAAGTCTGATGAGTAAGTGTTGAGGACAGTATGAAACAGCTGAAAGGCTATGAATTGACGAAAACTACTGAAGAGAACTTTCTCTTCAGTTGTTTCTACAACTGCTATTTCATTCTAAACAACTGAAGCAAAACCATGTCTTCAGTAGTTTTTATAACTACTGATGACTAATACCAAGTCTTCAGCTGTTTACAACAACTGATGACAAAACCACTGTCTTCAGTAGTTTTCACAACTACTGATGACAAAAACCAAGTCCTCAGTTGTTTCATCATCTGAAGTCAAAACCATGGCTTTCAGTAGTTTTCTAACTACTGATGCCTAAAACCACGACTTCAGCTGTTTCAACGTCTGAAAGGGTAATACCATGTCAATAGTCGTTTAAAACTACTGATGACTAACACAACATCCTTCAGTCGTTTTCTAACCCGTACCCTATAAATATCCCTGACCTAATGCTTCAGAGCTTCATCTTCTTCAAACCTAACGTTCATCTCTCCAAAACTTCTCTCTCCTAAATTGCGTCCATGCAACTCAAACCGCGACACAACTGTGTAGCTTACCTCACCAAATCGTCATTCTGGGCTAAGTTCGATAATGCTATTGATCTTATGGTCCAGTCACAATACACATCGACCTTTATTCTTAATCCAATTCTTCATGCCGAATCCCTTAACCAGTTTTGGATGAACGTCACCTTCACCACTGGGGAGAACAACACAGCGTCTCTCCGGTCGGTTGTCAACAACCACGAAGTGGTCATCACTCCCGATATACTTCGTCAAACTCTACACCTGGATGATGCCACTTCTCCTGCTGGATATCCAAAGGGCACAACTGATTTATCCTTTGCCCACCATGGATATCAGGAAACCTTAGTGCGTCCACCATACTGAAGAAACATTTCCATGACGCTGAACGTCTAATCTTTCACATGGTAAATGTCTGTTTGGCTCCTAAGACTTCGTCTTGGGATCAAATGTCTACAAAGTGGCAGCAGGTAATGTATTCCATTCTTGAGCAACAGCCTTTAAATTTTTCAGAAATAATATTTTCAGAGCTCAAGGATATGGCTCAAAAACTATTTGCTAACCGTTGGATATTATATCCGCGGTTCATAATGGCCACAATTACAAACCAGCTTCAAGCTGAGGGACTTGTTGGCCTGGGAGTCCCTGCTATGGCTGTTTTGCCTGAAGTATACTCCCGGCACAACTCTGACCAATCACTCAAACTGGTTGCCAAGCTGCGCAAACCCACGCAGTTGGAACCCACAGCCACCACCTCCAAATCAAAATTCCCCACCAAACCCACCAAAATGAAACCCAAAAAGGCTACTCAGGGAAATGAGTCCCCTGAGGATGCCCCTGCAACACAAACGCAGGCTATATCCACTGGTTATAACCCCCTAGTGGATATCAGGACTCTTCCAGCCATAGCCGCTCAGGATTCCTCTCACAGGAGCCTGCAGCCACCACACAAGGGGTACCCACACATCTGGGATCTTCCTCAGTTGAGGAGATTGCCATTGAAGAGCACCTTCCTCCCCAGGTGCACACTGCTTCTATCCCTTCACCCCATGCAACCGCCCCCGAAAGCCCTACATTGCTTGTTGCACAAGTGCTGACTCAATTTCACTCCTCACCCCCTCCCCGATACCAATTACTACTGGGAACACCTCTACCATTGAGGGGGAGGACCAAAGTGCAGCTGAGAACCCACAGCATAGGGGTTACAATGTTCCTTCTCCTAGTGTAGCCATGGAGATTAGAACTTCTGGTGAGGCTGCCACTTCTCCTGCGTCAGCATACGATCAGGTTGTAGTTGGTACCATTACTAAGACCTTACCAGAGGCAACTGCTGATGACGGACATAGTCCTGAGGCAGGAAGTCCTCGTACCAAGACAAAGGGGCACATGCTACAACTGAGCTATACTCAGTGCATGTTCATCCTGATCCTATCAGGAGGTCAGGTGATTCAGTATCTACTGATGATGACCTGGGCTTCTTTTACGATGTAATCGCCCAAAACACCATCCTGGAGGAGGAGGTGAGCAGACTCAAAGAGTTGCTTGCCAAAACTTCTAAGGAACAAAGACCATCTGCCTCCACCAACCCACAGATGGCACCTTCAGTTGAAGGTTCCCCAAACACTTTACCCTTTCACTCCAATGAGCATCCAGCTTCTGCTTTTGGCACTCTCTCTCCGGGACAGAACCCCCCAGAGCAGATGGTTGTTGTATTCCAACAATCCATACCTCTCATCACTCCCATTATCAATGAAATTGTTACTAACGCCATTGATGAGAGGATTTCCTCAACTCTACAACCACTGATTGATAATGTTGTGCTCAAGAACTTTCTGACGTACAAATCCCTGTCTCCAATGCATCCAAAAAGGGGGAGAGTACTGCAGTGAAAGAAAAGAAGAGGAAAATAACTGAGGATGAGAAGGCAAAAGAGAAATCCCAAGAGTTGGAAAAAGAAAAGCAACAACAACTGATCACCTACAAAAGAAAGAAAAGTGCTGGTGATCAACCTACTGCTGACGAAAAATCCTCGGAAGAGCTGGTAAAAGATGCAGATGACACACACAGCCGATCCATGGATAAAATCATTGAGCAACTGTTCAAGCAAGGTTTTGATACAGCCACATTAGATAGTGAGATCAGGAAGTTGGAAGTGGAGGAGATTCAAACCCGATGGGCTGGGTATGATGTACTGAAAAGGAGAGATTGGAGATCATGATCCGTTTCATTGCCAAATACTTAGGAAGATCATTGATGGAGATTCGTGAATGGACCAGAGATAGTATTCTGGCTATAGCCACCAAAATCTGTCTGTCTGAGCAATTCCATAGGGGGATTATCATTGAAGCCCTTGATGAGGCTGGGGCTGGAAAAAGGTTTGAAATGGCAAGACTTACAAAGGCCAAAGTCACAACTAAAATGCTTGAACAACCTTCCCTTCCACCCACTCAAAAACAGCCTACCCCTCAAATCTCCAAACCAATCTCAAAGCCCAAATCCAAACTTCCTCAACCCACAAAACCAACTCCCTTACCATCTAAACCAACAGCCGATGATGCACCTAAGAAGAAGAAGAGATGGGTGTTGAGGCTAGAAGAAGAAGAAGAAGAGGATGATGTGGAAGAAGATAGGCTGCCTCTGTCTGCAGTTCTAACATTTGCGAAAGCCAAACCTATGCCCATCACTCCCACCTCACAGATGGATGCTATGAGAGTAAACATTGAAGAAGAGGAGCAGCAAAAGCTTCATGATGATGAAATGCTGAAAAGAATTGACAAAACTTATGCTGCTTCGTCATCAATTATTAGTATGAAGAAAGAAGCTCTGAGGTTGTACACTCTCGCCAACACATTTCAATATCAGAAGGAAAGGTTGAGAGTATGGCCTCATCCTAGGGTGGCTCACAGGATTGTAAAGAAAGACATTCGTTCGAGATACAAGGGTCAAGTCAAGAGGATCATAGATGAAGAGATCACAGTGGCCCTTGTAGTATCACCCTCGGAGATTGTCGAAGATTTCAAGAAGGCCTACGAGACTAAACAACCACCCCAGAAGATGCTAGAGAATAGAATTATTAAAAAGGGGTTAGTCTACAAGAAGCTTGAGAACTTCAAACAAAATGAGCTCAGTCTGTTACTCGAAGGGACTCATCCTGATGAGTTTGCATACAGACAGATTACAACAGTTGAGCTCAAAAATGGCAAACAGGCCAAGTACATCTCAGAGCTGTATGGGCGAGAAGGATTGTTTGATGGTGAAGCCGAGAACCTGACCATGGAAGAAAAAATCATGTTTCTCAGGGCATACACCAGAGAATCCTACATGCTTATACACGGGAAGTAGATCTCATGAATGGGATAACAACTCTATGTCCAGTTCCCCAAAATAGAGTTCCCATTCATATCTTGCCAAACAAATATCTGAGATTTCTTCCCAGGCTGGAGCTTATATGGGTCATCTTCTCTACTGATCAAGAAGGAAAAAGACCAACCTTTTGCCAAACAATAAGTGGGAAAATAAATAAATTAGAGGCTTTGGCTGCATTGGTTCAAGGGGAGTTTGTTGGACCAAAAGAACCAATGAGCCAAGATCAGAAAACCTCTAAGTCCCACATGATATCACAAAATCTGCTGAAGGCTTCATCAGTAGTTTGACAAGTGCTGAAAACTCCAACAGCTGAAGATCAAGTGCTGAAGACTTCAACAGCTGAAGAACCAAAGTGCTGAAGTTCAAAAGCTGAAGAACACAAGTGCTAAAGTTCAACAGCTGAAGAACACAAGTGCTAAAGCTGAACAGCTGAAGAACACAAGTGCTGAAGCTGAACAGCTGAAGAACACAAGTGCTGAAGCTGAAGACCAAAGTACTGAAGTACAACAACTGAAGAGTTTACAAGTGCTGAAGATCAACAACTGATGTACAAAGTCTGAAGACAAATACTGAAGACATCAGCTGATGATATCTACTGAAGTCATCAGCTGATGAAACGTCTGAAGTTCAAGTCTGAAGATCAAGTACTGAAGTTTCAGTAGTTTGTCACAACAGCTGAAGAGTACTTCTTCAGTAGTTGTGATATCAGTAGTTTTATGTTTTTACTTTCAGTAGTTTTGTAAAACGACTGAAGAGCTTGTTCTTCAGTCGTTGTAGTTTCAGTAGTTTTATGTTTTTCAGTAGTTATAGATACTGATAACACTTAGTATTTTTGTAAGGAGATGTCAGCTGTTTTGACATCTTCAGTAGTTGTGTTTCAGTTGAAATAATTCTGTTAGATGTCACTATCAAGTGACATCAGCACACGTCACATCTCTTATATAAGAGGTGTCGACCTAATTGTAAGTGTGACATTCTGTTACCACGAAAGCGAATATTGAATGAAATATATTTGCAGAATTCTCTCTCTATAACGGTCTTTGTTCTTCATTGAATATCGTTTCGTTCTTGTGAATTGGCTAATTCATTGTTAGAATTCCGCTGCTATACTCTCTAATCAATCAAACATAGATCACTGATCCTAACAAGAGACTTGATAAATCCTTCTATTCTTTGGCACTAAGTGTCAAAGTCATCAAGAGTGATCAATGGGGACTTTGTCATTGTTCCAGTTTCCATATCAGCTTTAGAAATAGCTTCCATTTGATATGTTAAGTATTTTGTGTGTGTGAGGGATTTTAAGATGGTGAGATCTTATATCAAGAGCCTGGAATGCTCTGATACCAATTGTTGGACCGATGAAGGGTACAAGCTTACAACACAACAACACAAATAGGAGAGTGTGCAACAACACTTAACAAATCAAATCGGGAACTAAAAACCAGTTTTTAGAAAGCTAAGAAATACAAGTATTCAAGAGACAGAACAAGAACAACACAAGTATTTGGTTTTCATGGTTGATGTATCTTGCTCTCTAGTTCCTTAAAATTTTTTAGAAAGTAGTGCATGATAAGATACAAGGACCAGAAATACTTATATACAACCTACATCCGGCCATACTTTAAAGGCCAGCTGGATACGTGATCTAGGTAACAACAAAATCAATGTAGAGTCAAAAGGCAGATTGTCTTTTGATTAGTGACTATAACATGCCATAGCTCATATCTTAATATATTACAAAAATGATAAAGTACATAAACTAGAAAGTTACAGACTCAAGACCTTAATGTATAATTACTAAAAGCATGGACCTTTTCACCAACTTATGTAAATTTGGTGTCTTATTAGAGTTACACTGGGAAGTGGTCCAAGATTATGTAAAAGGCACATTAGATAAAGCATGTGTTCAAAAAGTCTTCGGAAGAAATCTGTCTTCTAGTGTTGGCTTCGGATGACTTTTTCTTTGAAGCTTCAAAAGACTTCATCTTTGGCTTCAGAAGATATTGGTCTTGGCTTCGAAAGATTTCACACATAGAATATTTTCTAATGTTGGTGTGAAACTCCCAAATAATTCTACTTTAATACACTTGTGCATGCATTCAGGAGAGACTTTGGGTGTTTGGGTTTCATGAGCGTTATATTAAACCTTACAATTGACTTTATCAAACTTATTATTCCATTTGATACAGTTCTTTCACCGGTTATTTTTCCACCTCAATCTCCACCAAAAGTTACATGAGTACCATCATTTAGCTTAGAATCTTGAAGCAAGGGTTGATTGCCTCTCATATACCGGCTACACCCACTGTCAACATACCATGTGTTTACTAGTCTCCGCGGGCGTAGATGCATTCAATGATTTTATGATGGGTTAGTAACCCAAGCCGAAATGGTCTTGGGCTTTCCAAATTTGTCTACGATGGTAAACTTTTTGAGATGGAGTTTGTTTACATCAAGTTTTCTTTGAAATTTATGATTTTCAAATTCACATTGGAAAACAGTTTGATTGTCTTTTCTTTGTTTTGTTTTCCAAACATTAAATTTGTTTTCAAGATCACCCTTAAGAAATTTTGAACCATTAGAAATGTTTTTCTTATTAAATGTTTCATTTTTCATTCTCACTGAGCGTGGAATCAAATGACCTTTATTATACTATTGCAATAAGACATTATACTGATTATCATAATCTGAATTGATTCTTCTGAATGATCTCAAACCCAAAGAAGGTGTTTGTGATAAATTTTGAAATCCCTAATAGTGATTTCTTTGGAACTTTGGATTAAGATATCATTTATTATCATAATCCTTTCTAGGTGAGTTCATCCTGAAGAAACAATCCTCTATATTATGATCGTTTAATTATACAATGCATAGTATTTGTCAAAATAACAATCAGCTGTGTTGTGATTTGTTATATCAAATATGTGACAGTATTTGTTAAAATAACACTCAGATGTGTTATGATTATACATTTCACATATATCATGGTATTTTTGTCTCTTTTTAAACAATATTTGCTTAACCATAAGCGTAGAGGCCATATTAGATCCTTGTCTAGATTTAGGATTAGCCTGGTTAAGATTTTGGTTTTGCTATGTGAGTTTGGTCTTTTGAATGTTAGGATTTTGCTTTGGAAAATTCTCACAATTCTGTAACTCCTTAGATAAAAATGTATTTTGAATAGCGGAAGACTTAGGACTTGAACCTGTTTTCAGATTAGAGTTAGATTTGATCTCTGGTTTTGATGTTGTTTAAGATATTGTGTTCAAGTCAAAACTTCCTGCTGACACAAACTTCACAGGTTTAATTTAACTTGATTTCTTGATTGGTTCAGACTATTCAGTTTTAGGAGTTGTTTTTCTTCTTCTTTGATTTCTTGATGACTTCTTAATGCTTTGAGTTATAATTTAATCTTAAGAAGATTCTTTTTCACAATCTTTGTTTCGAGTTAATTCATTTGAGCTTGAATCATGAGAACATGAGGTGTCTGATTTCTCTTCTTGACATTTTCCTTTCATTTAGATATTGATGTCATTAGATTTGTTATTGTCTTGATCAATTTGACACTTCTCTATGACACATTTACTTTTTGGAACAAATAGCTGTTTATTCTTTAGACGAGGTTCATAAGATTTTACTTTAATTGGATGGTAATTCTTAATCAATTGTTAATCTTTCTCCTTGAATATTTGAATGTTTAGTTTTTCAATTTCACTTTTGATGGTTTCTTGACCACTCTTTTTCTTCTCTTGAAATTCTTTTAGCTTAGCTTTATTTTCTGGAGAATGGTTATGAGTATTGAAGTTTTCTGGTAATGTATTAGAGATAGATTCAGGCATAGGTTCATGTGTAAAACCTAAACCTGTTTTATCTTTATCTTTTCTTCCATTTATCAGTTGCTCAACTATAGTCTTTGAGCTTTTTACTTTGGCCAAATCAATTTGAGTTGCAGCATGTGCGAATTTTTCTTGTTCAAGTGTTTTTGTCATTTCTTCAAGTTGTTTCTTAACAAATTCAAGTTCTTTTAAAGTCTTATTCCAACTTTTTTGAAGTGACATGATTTTATCATCATAAACTTTATGATCATCTTTTAGTTTTCTGTGCATTGATTATTCTTGCTTCACTTTATCACATATTTTGAATGAGTATGTTCTATAATGTTCAACTTGTTCAGAACATGCTTTAATGCGTAGTTTTTCTCTTATTTCAATTTGTATGTCAGGATATGAACTTGAAAGTGTCAGATGTAGAGTTTACAACCTTTGGCTGTTTAGAATTTTCCATGAGTGTAATTTCATCTGTGTCCTCCTTTGGATGAGATTTGTACTCTAGTTATAGTCTGTCTCATTCTCTGATTCATTAGATTTTAAATCATTGTTTTAAGACTAGTCTTCATTCCTTTCGGAAATTAATGCTAATCCTGAAGTAAGATCTGCTGTAAATTGTTCAGCATATGCACTCCGGTCATAACCATCCATTATGCTTATAACTAGTGCTTTCTTTGATTCTTGAGCTGTCTTTTGATCATTTCTTAATTCTGGCATAGGCAGACTTTGATATGGTTTTTGAAATGTCTTTTGAGTCTAATGTTGATGTCTTTGATTATTGGAATTGCTTTGGCCATTTCAACTTTGTGTTCTTGGAGCTTTACATTCTCTAGAAAAAATGGCCATAACTATTGCAATTGAAACAACTTGATTTTGACTTGTCAAATCCAACTGTTTTGTTGGCACTGGGCTTGTAGTTCCTCTTGACATATGAGTGCTTTTGTGGTCTGTAAGCAATCATCACCATTTGCCAATTAAGGTCCATTTCTTCTACATCATCAGGATCCCTCTCAAATAATCCTACAAGATCAAATCAACTTGAGTTAGATGACGACCCTAATAGGCTTGAAAGCTTGCCATAAAAGCCATAAATGTAGATTTGGACTCTTCAATCTGTAACAAGATATCTATAACATCTTTAACTTTGCTAGGATTAGTAGAGTTAGAAGATGGAGTCTCATTATGTGTTTTAGACAGTGTATATTTTGGAGGAGAATGTGTTTGTGGCTGTGTTGAATAGACTGGGGTATTAGTGAAAACTGTAACTCCCACGAACAGATCACCCTCATCTTTAGGAGTAGCATCATCTTTGGCAAGAAAGGCATTATCTACAGTATTTGTTGTAGAAGCAACATACTTGTATTGAGATGTTGAGGCTCATCAATCATTATTTCTTGAACTCTCATCAATTTCCACACATTCAATCTTAGCAATGAGAATATCCAAATCCATAGGAAACTTTTCAGTGTGTTTTAATAGGGTTATAGTTTGTTTCCATGATGATGGAAGTGCATTTAGTAGTTTGACATTTAGGTCTTTAAGATCATTTTTGATTCCTAAGGTGGACATTTCAGATATGAGTTGAACATATCTATTCATCATCTGCTTTATAGTTTCTCTTGAAATATGCTCAAAAAGTTCAAGTTGCCTCTTTTACTTTTGTCTTTTGAGATCTTGTATCTCTTTTCCTCCTTCACATATAACATTTAGAGCTTTATACATGTCATAACAACTTTGATAGTTCTCTAGTCTTGAAAGTACCTCCAAAGGTAATCCTTTGCACATGAGAGAATAAGCTTTAACATCATTCTTCACCTTCTTTAAATCATCACCATGTAAGCCATATTCAGGATATGGCTCTTAAGTATCTTTAGTATATACAAATCCTCTATCAGGACCATGAGAATGACTAGGATGTGAGGTCCTTTCTCAATTGACTTCCATAGATTAGTATCAACTGAGTTCAAATAATGTTTTAGCCTTAGTGACCAAGTTTTGAAGTCAACTCTCTTCTTCAGCTTTGGTACTCTGTTCTCTGAATCATTAGACTTAGCCATGATCAAGTTTTGAACTTAAGAAAATATACTATTTTTGTTATTTTTACATTTAAATGAAATAAAGAAATGAAAGTATTTTTGGATTTTAGATTTTTGAAAAATTTCAAAGTGTTGAGTGAAAAGTCTGCATTAGATACACCTGAACAGTAGAGATACGTCTGAACAGTAGTGAAACTCCCAACATTATTAGAAACGCCTAAGGGATTGCGTTAGTGAACTTCTGAAGTTTCCAAGTGTAGAAACACCTGAACAGTATCAAAATGTCCAAATAGTTCCCAAACACACAAACAGTGTTGAAGCATGTAAAAACAGTTCCAAAGCGCCTAGGACTTAGTTTTCTAAAAAACATCCACAGAGTGATGAAACGTCTAAACAGTGTCAAAACGACCGCTCTGAAATGCCTAAACAATGTCAAAGTGTCTGAATAGTGTTCATGCGCCTAAACAGTTAGGGGATTTTTCAGATGATTTCAACACCTCAAATGCCTAATACACCGATAATAAATCCTTTAGCGACATTTATTTCAATTAACAAAAATTACTTTTTGATTTTACGAATTTGTGTTCGACTTTTGGAGAAGAGTTAGAACTCAAATGTGTAAAAAAATCAGATTTGATGATGTTAATTCACTCAATTGTAATTCAAATAATGTTTCTAGTGATGAACACAACTAAATCAACAATTAATTAAACAATTGTGATCAACACATAATTCAAGTGATTCAAAAGTGCTCAAAAGTCGATTTTGAACGTTAAGTCATTGAACCGAAAGCTCTGATACCATTTGAACCCTGATCTTGTTAAGTACTGATCTTCCGAAGTGAGCTTGCCCAACCACATTTCCTTCTCTTTCAATGGTAGGGAAGTCCACATTAATAATTAGTTGGATGAAAATTGGAAACATAAGCATCTTATCACCCTTTTGAACCCTCATCAAATAACATAAGCATACAAATATGTACTTTGATTAATTGTAGGTCCTTTCAAAAATTCCAATGTTGCCTCATGATATATTGATAGGATCTCAGCATCTAGTTTGATCAATTCGAATGATTTCAGCAGCGGAATAGAGTAACAACTAGCACAATTCGAGCAAGAATACCAAAGATATAGCAATGAACAGAATTAGTTATAGAGAGAGAAAGTTTATGCAAAGGAATATTTCATTCAATCACACGCTTTGGCATGGCTTTCGCAAAATTACAATTTAGGTCATTCTTCCTTATATAAGGAAAGATGACGTAGGCTGATGTCACTTGATAGTGACATCTAACCGTTATTTAACAAACTACTGAAACACTAAAACTACTGAAGATGTCAAGGAACTGACATCTTCTTACAAGAAGCTAAGTGTTTACTTATTACAAAACTACTGATAAGAAACTACTGAAACTACAATGACTGAAGAACAAGCTCTTTAGTAGTTTTACAAAACTACTGAAAGTAAAAACATAAAACTACTGATAAACATAACTACTCAAGAAGTACTCTTCAGCTGTTGTGACAAACTACTGAAACTTCAGCACTTGGTCTTCAGACTTGAACTTCAGACGTTTCATCAGCTGACGACTTCAGTAGATGTCATGAGCTGATGTCTTCAGTCTTTGTCTTCAGACTTTGTACATCAGTTGTTGACCTTCAGCACTTGCGGACTCTTCAGCTGTTGACCTTCAGTACTTTGGTCTTCAGCTTCAGCACTTGTGTTCTTCAGCTGTTGGACTTCAGCACTTTAGTCTTCAGCTGTTGAAGTCTTCATTACTTGATCTTCAGCTGTTTAAGTCTTTAGCACTTGTCGAACTGTTGGTGAAGCCTTCAGTAGCTGTTGTGATATCATGTGGGACTTAGAGGTTTTCTGATCTTGGCTCATTGGTTCTTTCTGATCTTCAGCAGTCTTTAGCACCAATGCAGCCAAAACCTCTAATTGATTTATTTTCCCACTTATTGTTGGCAGAATGGTTGGTCTTTTTCCTTCTTGATCAGTTGAGAAGATGACCCATATAAGCACTGGCCTGGGAATGAGTCTCTGATGATTTGGTTGGCAATGTATGGATGGGAGCTATGTATTGGGGAATTGGACACTGAGCTGTTCCCCATCCATGAGACTCACTTCCCAACTATGAGCTTGTAGGATTCCCTGGTGTAGGCCTCCAAAAATACATTTTTTTCCTCCATGGTGAGCTCCTCTGCCTCACCATCGAAGAATCCTTCTGGCACATAGTACTCAAACAGGAATTTGACCTGTTTTCCATTTTTGAGTACCAACTATTGTAATCTATCTGTAAGAAAATTCATGAGGATGATGCCCTTCTAACAGAAGTGGTAGCTCATTCTTTCTGATCTCATTCAGCCTCTTATACACCAGCCCCTTTTTGATCATTCTATTCTCCAGCATTTTTTGTGGGGGCATGTTTGAGGTGTAGGCCTTTTTGAAATCTTCCAGGATTTCCCAGGGTGAGACTACAAGGGCTAAGGAGATCACTTCATCTACAATCTTTTTCACTTGCCCATTGTATCTCTGAGGGATATTTTTCTTTTGTATACTGTGAGCCACCCTGGGATCAGGCCAAATTCTTACTCTTTCTTTCACATACTGAAAAGTATATCTAAAAGTATAAATCCTCTGAGCTTGTTTTTTGATATTAATGATGGAGGAAGTGGCTGCGTATGCTTTATCTACTCTCCTTAATAACTCTTCATCGTGCAATCTGTGTTGTTCTTCTTCTTCCAATTTCACAGATCTTGGAGGTTATGGCCAAGATACTGTCCCTGGTCCATGATTTTATTTCGATCAGTGATCTCCCAAGGTATTTGCTGATAAATCTGATCATGATCTCAAGTCTTTCTCTATCCATTATGCTGTAGCTGGCCCATCTTTGTTGAATCTCTTTGATCTCTAATCTTCTTATTTCAGAGTCCAGGTTTTCAGTATTGAAACCTTGCCTAAATAGCTGATCAATGATATTGTCCATTGATCTGCTGTGTTCAGCATCAGCCTCTTTAACCAATTCATTCAAGTTTTTCTCTTTTTCAGCACTTTTCTTTTCTTATATGTGACATGAAAGTCATTTTGACTTTCATGTACTTTCTCCTTTTCAGCTCCCTTCTCATTCTCATTCTCCTTCTCTTCTCGGTCTCATACACACAGTCCTTCTCTATTTCCACTTCTTTGTCCTTCTCTTTCTCTTTCTCCTTCTCCATCCTCTTTCTTTTAGCTTTCACTGCTGGAATCTCCCCTTATTGGGTGCATTGGTTTTAAGGGTTTGATCAGCAGAAAGCTTTTGGCTCAGTACATCCTCCACCATAGGTTGTAAGATAGAAGAAAGTCTCTCATCAACTGTTTTAATGACAAGTTCAGTTATCTGCGGTGTGATGAGAGATAGGGGATTTTAAGGGATAGCATCCATTTGCTTAGGGGGGTTTTGGTCCTGAGAAATGGTGCTAGAAATAGAGGCAGTGGCTGAGATTCTTTGAGTGGCTGTGTGTTTAAGTGACCTTCAGAGGAAGGTGCATCTGTTGGGTTGATGTGGTGGCAGATGGTCTTTCTCCCTTAGAGAGTTGGTCAAGTAGTTTTTGCAGCCTACTGACTTCCTCCTCTAGGATTATGTTCTGGGCAAGAACATCATAAAAGAAGCCCAGGTCATCATCAGCAGATGCTGAATCACCTGACCTCCTGCTTGTAGCAGGATGTACATGCACTGGTGTAGACTAGATGTAGCATGTGCCCCTTTGTCTTGGAACTGGGGACTTCCAGCCTTAGGACTTTTTCCTTCATCAGCTATTGCCTCTGGTGAGGTCTTAGTTATGTTACCAACCTCAGTCTGATCATATGCTGATTCAGAAGAGGTGGCAGCCTCACCAGATGTTCTGATCTCCATATCCACACCAGGAGATAGAACATTTAAACCCCGGTGCTGTGGGTTGTCAGAAGCATGTGTATCCTCTTCCTCAATTCCTATTGTTCTCCCCTTTGTTGGTGGTTGTAGGGGAGGAGGAGAGGCATGCAGCTGAGTCAACACATTAGAAATTATAATGGTTGGACTTTGGGGGCATTTGTATGGGGAGAGGGGATAGAAGCTGATTGCATCCGGGGGGGGATGCTCTTCAATGATAACCTCCTCAAGTGAGAGAGGTCTCAGTAATGTGGTTTCCCCTGAAGTTTTGCAACAGGATCCTTTTGAGAGAATACCTGTGCGGCTATTGCTGGTTGAGTCTTTAACACTGCTTGAGGGTTTGAACCAGTAAGTTTATCCTGTTTGGGTGGTACAGGAGCATCATCAGGGGACTCATCTCCCTGATTAGCTTGTTTGGGTTTGGATTTTGGCTTGGTGGGGACTTTGGATCTGGCAGTTGAAGCTGTGGGTTCCCTTTGCTTGGGTTTGAGCAAACGGCAGCTTCTTTGAGAGATTGGTCAGAGTTATGCCTGGAGTATAACTCAGCTAGAACAACTGGTGCAGGGACTCCAAAGCCAACAAGGCTATCAGTTTGTAATTCATTTAAAATTATGGCCATCAAAAACCTAGGATATAATAGCCATCTATTTCCCACAAGTTTCTGTGCCAGATCTTTGATTTCTAGAAACACAATTTGTGAAAATTTAAAGGTTGGTGTTCTAGAATTGAATATAATACCTGTTGCCACCGAGAAGACATTTGATCCCATGAGGATGTCTTCGAGGCTAAGCAAACATTCACCATATGAAATATCAGTCTTTCAGCATCAGGGAAGTTCTTCTTCAGTATGGTAGTAGCTTGAAGATTTCCGTCGTACCCATTGTTGATGAAGGACATATCAGTTGTGCCCTTCGGGTACTCAGTCACAGTAGTAGCATGGTGTAAATTTAGCACCGACGAATGCTATCAGGTGTAACCTCTACTTGTTTTTGGTTGACCATGACCGAATAGAAATTTGGCCGGATGGCACATCAGTGTGAACTTAGGCATTGGACCAAAACTAACTTAGTGACTCTGGGTAGATGGTCGGGTTTAAGAGCAGAGTAGTACTATACTGAGAATCAACCATTAGGTCTATGGCGTGATCAAACTTTGTCCAGAAGGCCGATTTCGTGAGGTAGGCGACGCAATTATGTCTGGGTTTTAGACTCATGGTTGCCATTTTTGAAAGTATGAAGGTTAGAAGAACGGCTAATGGAACGTTTGAGAAGAAGACAGGTACTTATAGGGTGGGGATAGGAAAAGGCTGAAATAAAACTACTGAAGGTTTTGGTGTGGTCATCAGTTGTTTGAAACTACTGATGACGTGGTATTAACCTTCAGAGGTTTAAAACGACTGACAGTGGTGGTGTTGTCATCAGGTGTTATAAAACAACTGAAGACTTGGTTTTGACCATGAGACGTTGACACAGCTGAAGTCTTGGTGTTAACCATCAGTATTTATGAAACTACTCAAGGTACTGGTTTTGACTTCATATGATGTAAACAACTAAGGACTTGGTGTTTGTCATCAGTAGTTGTGAAACTACTGAAGACAGTGGTTTTGCCATCAGTTGTTGTAAACAACTGAAGACTTGGAATTAGTTATCAGTAGTTGTGAAACTACTGAAGGCTATGGTCTTGCTTCAGTTGTTTAGAAATAGCAGTTGTAGAAACTGCTGGATTCTGTATGCCCAAGACACATAGAACATTGATGTGGTTAGTACGTTGTGATCCAAGTCGGGTCATACCCAATAACAAGCTTAGCAAACACCAATTAATATTTAATTGATGATATGATCATGCAATTAAATAATTACACCAATTTAGAAAATGGGTTTTCTAAATAAATTGTATGTGAGAAAGACAAATTATGAATATTTTGTTCATAGATATTATTTGTTATGTTGTTTAAATTAGTTAAGCAACATCAAATAATAAAAGTGTGTGTGCATATTTTATATAATTAAAAGGTTAATTATGTAATTTATAAGATTTGTCAAATTAAAAGAGTCTTTAAAAAAAAAAGGTAAAAACCCTAATAAGGGTATGTGATTTGCGGCCGCAAAGGCCTCCTTCTTTTTTTTTCTTTTCTTGTTTTGAAACAAGAAACTCTCAATGAACATACACACATCTGATCTACTCCTCTTTCTCACATGAAATCGCACAAGAACTCGAGTTTCACTTATGGAAGAGAAGTCATACGGCTGGAACAAAGCCTTTGACATCCTCTTGATGTTTCACACGCTGAAATAGGTTTTCAGCAGGGGTTTTGATGCGATTTTGGTGTCAAATCCTAGCAAATATGGTGTCTTGAAGGCTTGTGGGTATGAGCACTTGAGGACACCTATCCTTGGTGTTTTGGCCATCCAAGGACAGCCACTTCTTCAACAAAACGTATTTCCAGCAGCTCTAATGTCGTTTCTTCAAATCGCCCATAAAGGTAGTTTGTTGATGTTGTTTTGGTTGTTTTAGCTTGTTGATAACTAGTTTATTCACATACAAATGATCCTATGTCTTTGGGTTTGTTGAAATTAAGTTATGAACATCAATTTTCAGATTGCAAATGGTATTTGTTAAATGTTTATCCGCTGCGTTTTTCTTGTTTAAATGGTTAAACAACATTGTTTTGGTACAACGAACCCAACATTGGCATCAAGAGCCGGTTATGTGGATGATTAGTTTCACGTGTTCTTCTATAATTGGTTATATAAGGTTTAACAACCAATTTTAGGGCTGTTTTGTATTGATTTGATGATACCCCAATCTTTCAAGGTTATATCAAACATGCTAGTGATTAAACCTTGAAAGAAAAGATATCAATTGGTTGATTGTGTTTTGTTTGGACAAAAGACCCTAGATTTTTGGTTTATGTTGGCTGAAAATTTAGGGTCAATGGGGTTCTTTTTGGTTCTTAGTATGATGTTATGGATACATATTTTAGTGCATAACATAGCCTTGACCTTGGTTATTTTGGGTTTGGTTGATTATGGAATTGTCATGTTGATTGTATTCTTTCTTTATGGGTTGTAGTTATTCTTTTGTGTTTCCATTGGTTTGTAATTTATTTTTCATTTGGCAATGTAATAATAGATTAGAGCATTTTTTCCTTTACTAGAAAATATGTATTAGGATGTATATATTTTGTAAAAGAAGATGCTCGGGAAGGAAGCACAAAAGGAAGACACAAGGATGGACTTGAAGCATTTGGATGCAAGTTCAAGTGGGGGTCTTTGGAGATCTCATCATTTGTGTTGTGTTGAACCCTTAGGATAAGACCTTATGACACACTTGTGATGGCAAACAAGTGTAGTCAACTTAGTGGCTATGGTTATGCACATATGTTTGTATGATTATGCTTGCTTGTTTTATGTTGATTGTTTGATATATGGATATGCTTAACAATCTATATAAATTATCATAACAAGCTGAATTTTTGGTTCCAAATCATTAAGTAATTAATAAAAGGTATTAAAAGGATTAATGATTTCAAAATAAAAGAGGTTTTATTAAAAGAGAACCATAGGGTACCATGTATTTGAAAGCATGCAATTACAAGGTACATAGGTTTTTCAAGTCTAAAATTAATGGCAACCTAAAACCCTTTGGTAACAAGTCTAACACCATCCTTTTACACGACACTCGAATCACTTGGGAACTACTTGTGGTATAAAGGTCACCTAACCACTTGTAGGGAACTTGTGTCCTTGAGGTGAGTCTAACATACTTGTGGGATAAAGGTCACCTAACCGCTTATATGTAAAAACTCACACGTGTGTGTAAGTAGGACGACTTGAATTGGAAACCATTTGCTTAGGGTCACCGAAGCATGGCTTACAATGGTGTTGATGGGATTAAACATGCCGACTAAACATATGATGTTTAACCGATCCCATAAGACTAGAAGTTGCAATAGGTTGCAATTGTCAACTGTTGACTACCTTGTTAATTTAAATAATGGGATAAAGGTCACCTAACCATCATTTAAATGTAACGTTGGATTCTAGATTTTAATTTTTAATTGTCTATGAGACATTTAAGGGTATTAACGATTAAAAATAATTCATGAGAAATACTAATATGAACTTTGTCAATTTTGTAATGATGACCTCTAACTATAATGCTACCACCCCGATCGTCCTTTCCCTATCACTGAGATCTATTCTCGAGAGGAATAGTCCTAACCATAATTATCTTATGGACTCATTTTGAAACTTGAGAATCGTTCTCAAGAATGAGTAAAGGTCTATGTCCTTGACGATCCCATACCTCACCAACCCACGCTGTTGATGTTATGGCCTTTTGACGATTGAGTTAAGCACACTAAGGATTCTGTGCAAGCATCCGATCTCATGTTGGGAATATGATTCCCAGACTCCAAAAGGGTTTGGAGCCTCATGAGGCACATGACATGTTAATCTAAAAGGAAATGTTCCTTCCGCAAACTTTAGTAAGATTTCTTTGAAACGGTTCAAGCACTTTATGCATGTCACATGAAAAGACCCAATCGATATCATCTTATATATTCTTAAGATAAAAAGGCCATATTGATAGCCTCAAGATGCTTTACTATCCTATCTCAAAGTAGTTGGCCAAGGATTTGATCCTTGATTGCCTAACTAAAGGTTTGAGACATTCATAATAACTGTAATATGAACGGATGGGACATGAGCATCGGTGAACCTCATGCAATGCTCAAAGCAACCGAGGCGGGGATAAGTAGAGAGGTTCTACCTATTCTCTCGTTCAATAAGGGAGGCTATAAGAAGTGGCCCATCTCGATCCTAAAGCAATTATTGCTAAGGATTGGAATAAATCAAAGCAAGGTTAAAGCGAAACCTCAAAACCTAAGCTTATGAAGCCTAAGGTAACGGAGAACGATCCATGCTTTGAGTATGGAGAGATAGGACTATAAAAAGGGTATTGTCCCTTCTATCTCAAGGAGTTGAAACACAAGAAGGGTTTTGGGCAAACCTCAAATACAATTCCATGATTCATACGCTGTTTTAAAAGCCATTTCTTCAATCACATGGGTATTGGATACCGGATGTGAGACTCATACTTGCAATTGTTGCAAAAGGGTTCAAAAGAAATGTCCGCTTCAAGAGGGAAACTCTATTTTGAGACCTTCAAATGGTTTGGAAGATGTTCTCAAAACATTTTTGTATGCACCTAGTTTGACTAGGAACATAATTATTGTTTCCTATTAAAACAATATGATCATGATTCAAAGTTTGTAAATAATGGTATTGAGTTTTGAATGATGTATATCATTTTAAAGATATGCCTTTTAATGATTTCCATGAATTGGTTCATGATAGATCATCCTATTATAACTCATTCATACACCTTTAGCATAAAGAAACTTAAAATGGGTTTAAGTTATTACTATCTTTGACATTGTCGTCTTGGTCACATTAACCAGAATTGGATTCAAACACTTCAAAAGAATGGTCTTTTGGAAACAAATGAAAATGTTTCATTTGATAAGTATGAACCAAAGACTAATTAGGAATGATGCATTTGGATGTATATGATCCTTTTAAGACAATGTCTAAGACTGGTGAAAGATACTTCATTATTGTTACAACGATTACAGTCGCTATTATTGTGGGCACTTGGTGCCACATAAGTATGAAGCTTTTGAAATGTTCAAAATCGTCAATAATGAAGTAGAAAATCAGCTCCGTATAGTTATCTATGCTCTTCATTCAGATAAAGGAGAAACTGAACCCTATTTGGATATGGTTCAATTTATTATGGCTATGAACTTACCACCTTTATCATTTTGGGTTTTCGCATCGCTCTCTAAGGCTCATATTATGAATATGACCCGGACAAAGAAAGTATGTATTCATTTGGAGTCCAAAGAGACTGTATAAGATATCGTTTCTTTGACTCAACGAATCAAAAGTATTTAGTGCTCCAAAGTCTATGGTTCTTGAAACCAAGTCCTTTATGGAAGGAATGACGTATAGAACTGTGGAACTTGATAAGGATCAAAATCCACAAGGCAATACACATTTGATTGACACTAGCAATCAGCAGGAGGTTGTTGATGAAGATCAAGAGGTTGATCAACACACACAAAATGTTCACAAATCTGGTAGAGTTAGTATTCCATCTGAAAGATAAGGATATTTCATGAATGGATGCTATGTGGTTATACCCTGTAGGCTAACCATACACCAAGATGTTATGTCCAATTTGGATTGGGACAAATGGCTAGAGGCCATGAACGTAAGGATGCAATTCATGTATAACAACAAAGTTTGGCAATTGGTTGAACCTCCACTTAACTCCAACCGGTTGGATACAAGTGGGTTCTCAGGATGAGAACAAATATACATGGACACTTGAATACTTATAAGTCAAGACTTATAGCATAAGGTTTTCATCAAACTCAATTGGTTGATTATGATGAAAGTCTTACGCCCGTGGCAATGCTAAGGTCGATTAGGATGTTAAGTGCCATAACTGCATATTTTGAATATGAGTTTTGGCTAATGGATGTCAAAACCGCTTTCCTTAATGGACATCTCGTAGAGACTGTCCACATAGTTCAGCATGAAGGTTTTGTCGATCCGCGACATCCCAATAAAGTATACAAGTTAAAGTGATAGATCTATGGATTGAAACAAGCATCAAAAGGTCATGTATATATATGAAAGCTAGTGGGAGCATAATTGTACTTTCAACATTGTATTCCAACCATGGAAGGTGTTAAAACCTTGCTTGGAAGATATTTTTCATAAAAGAATCTCGTTTTAACCACCCATATTTTGGAATAAGGATCTATAAGGATAGATCGAGGTGGTTGATAGGGCTAAACCAAAGTGCATATATTATGAAATCTTGAAAAGGTTCAAGATGGAAATCTCTTAGAAAGGTATGATACCCTTTCAAAGAGAGACCATGTTGACTATGTCTCAATGTCCAAGCTCATAGGATGAGCAAAATCAAATGAAGGATATCCCATACGCATCTGCTATAGGATCCCTCATTTGTCTCATGATATGCACTAAACGGACGAGTCATGCTTATCAGGTATGACAAAGTAGATACCAATAGAAATAACCATTGAATGTTGTTAAAAGTATGTTGATGCACCTTAGTAAGACTAAGGATATGTTTCTAATATACGGATCTGTTGAAGTGAAAATCTGTGTAAAGGGTTGCACAGATGAGGACTTCCAAAACAAATCGAAACAACTCTCTCGATCATAATCAGGTGTACTTCCATTATGAATGGAGGTGTGGTATCCTTGAAGTGTTCAAAGCAGGACACGGTAGCATTATTCAGTCTAAAATCCGAATACATAGCCGCTTCATTGGCAGCTTTGGAAGCTGCATGGATAAGCTTGTCCATTGCTTATCTAGGGGTGGTCTCTACCATTCAAGACTCCCTAGAGATCTTTGGTAAATACGTGGGTGGGATTGCTCAAATCAAGGAACCCCGTACTCATCAAAGACTAAGCACCTTGAGCGGAGATTCAACATCATAAGGGATGAAGTTGAAAAGGGTAAAGATATGTATTCATAAAGTTCATTAAGATCAAAACGTTACGAATCCACTCACGAAGCTCCTTGCGAAGGCAAAGTATGAGGGTCATACTTGTGCCTTAGGACTTCGATATTCTAGTGATTGGAATTGATCTATTTAGTATTTAATGTACGGAACAATTGTATTTTGACCTTTTGAGTCGTGTTCCCTTTTAGCATGTTTACATCCATGAATATGTTTATTATTCTAAATGTCCGTAGTCGGTCATATTTGTGGGAACAAATATGAATGTAAGATATTCATAAGGTATGAACATGGATTGGTAGATATTCATAAGGTATGAATATGAGCAATTGGTTGCTACCAAGGTTCATAGATATTTGTGGGATGCAAATATTGGACTGACCCGCATCTCAATTTTACTACATGGAATCTTCTAGATTGATCATAAGTAAATTTGAGTAAAGGCGATATCATTTGGTATCCTCTGACCTGAGATACATATTGGGTTTTGATATTCACCAAGTGTTATACCTTGAGCTAGTTCTTCGCTGCTCTGAAATAATGGTCAGTACATAAGGCTATGTTTGGGTACAGCATAAGGTGATTGTGAGAAACGTATGTAGTCAAGATGGAATTTGTTCCTCTTATTCGTTGAGAGCATGATGTCTAAGGCCTGATTAAGTTAAATCAACAAGGAATGATCATTCTATGTCCTTGGATTTAACATGACATTTGTAACAAAAGGATAGATGATTGATTCACCTAAATCATTTCAAGTTGGATACTTGAAGGGGATGATGTTATTGAATGGCTTTAAGTCACGCGTATTAAGGGTAGTAAACCGTTGTTAGGCGGTATTTACTGCTTACATCAATCTTCTATGTATCTTGTGCAAGTGGGAGAATGCTGGATTCTGTATGCCCAAGACACATAGAACATTGATGTGGTTAGTACGTTGTGATCCAAGTCGGGTCATACCCAATAACAAGCTTAGCAAACACCAATTAATATGTAATTGATGATATGATCATGCAATTAAATAATTACACCAATTTAGAAAATGGGTTTTCTAAATAAATTGTATGTGAGAAAGAACAAATTATGAGGATATTTTGTTCATAGATATTATTTGTTATGTTGTTTAAATTAGTTAAGCAACATCAAATAATAAATGTGTGTGCATATTTTATATAATTAAAAGGTTAATTATGTAATTTATAGATTTGTCAAATAAAAGAGTCTTTAAAAAAAAAGGTAAAAACCCTAATAAGGGTATGTGATTTGCGGCCGCAAAGGCCTCCTTCTTTTTTTTTCTTTTCTGTTTTGAAACAAGAAACTCTCATGAACATACACACATCTGATCTACTCCTCTTTCTCACATGAAATCGCACAAGAACTCGAGTTTCTCTTATGGAAGAGAAGTCATACGGCTGGAACAAAGCCTTTGACATCCTCTTGATGTTTCACGGCTGAAATAGGTTTTCAGCAGGGGTTTTGATGCGATTTTGGTGTCAAATCCAGCAATATGGTGTTTCTTGAAGGCTTGTGGGTATGAGCACTTGAGGACACCTATCCTTGGTGTTTTGGCCATCCAAGGACAGCCACTTCTTCAACAAAACGTAATTTCCAGCAGCTCTAATGTCGGTTCTTCAAATCGCCCATAAAGGTAGTTTGTTGATGTTGTTTTGGTTGTTTTAGCTTGTTGATAACTATTTATTCACATACAAATGATCCTATGTCTTTGGGTTTGTTGAAATTAGTTATGAACATCAATTTTCAGATTGCAAATGGTATTTGTTAAATGTTTATCCGCTGCGTTTTTCTTGTTTAAATGGTTAAACAACATTGTTTTGGTACAACGAACCCACATTGGCATCAAGAGCCGGTTATGTGATGATTAGTTTCACGTGTTCTTCTATATTGGTATATAAGGTTCAACACCAATTTTAGGGCTGTTTTGTATTGTTTGATGATACCCCCATCTTTCAAGGTATATCAACATGCTAGTGATTACCTTGAAAGAAAAGATATCACTTTGGTTGATTGTGTTTTGTTTGGACAAAAGACCCTAGATTTTTGGTTTATGTTGGCTGAAAATTTAGGGTCAATGGGGTTCTTTTTGGTTCTTAGTATGATGTATGGATACATATTTTTAGTGCATAACACCTTGACCTTGGTCAGTTGATTATGGATTGGACCTTGGTTATCTGTTTTTACTGACTTCAGTAGTGGTAACTACATCAGTAGTTGTAACTACATCAGTAGTTTAGAACAGATAAAGTACTTCAGTACTTGTGAGGCATTTAGCCTTCGGTAGTTATAAAAACTACTGAGGGTAAAAGAACTCATCAGTACTTATATGTGACATGGTTACCAATGATCATCAGTACTTATTACTAAGATCATCAGTAGTTGTTCACTATTCTAGCTGCAACATACCAAGCCTTAACACCAGGTTGTGGAAAGTTGAACTATCCAAAGGCTTAGTAAAAATGTCTGCAAGCTCATCAGCACTAGGCACAACATAGGATTAATTAGACCCTTTTCAAAACAATCTCTTATAAAATGATGTCTAATTTCTATATGTTTGGTCCTAGAGTGCTGGACTGGATTTTTGACAATGCAAAGAGCTGAAGCACTATCCATTAATAACAGAGTCTTAGTCTCTGTAATGCCATAATCCAAAAGTTGATTCTGAAGCCAGAGTACTTGGGATGTACAACTTGCAGCAGCAATGTACTCGGCTTCAGCAGTGGATGTAGCAACAGATGTTTAGGTGTAGCCTGGAATCTTGCACAAACACATGTAGCAAACATAATATCTAGTCTAGAAGCTATTAAATACATGAAGGACCCAATCATACATCTGTAAAGCGTTTCATCAACAGCTTTACCTTTCTGATCAATTTCCAATTGTGTGGTGTTGCACATGGGAGTAGAACAGGGCTTACAGTTTTGTAAATCAAACTTATTTAAAAGATCTTTTGTATATTTAGACTGATGAATGAAAATTCCATTAGCTTTTTGTTTGATTTGCAAGCCTAGAAAGAACTGTAATTCTCCCATTGCACTCATTTCAAACTTCCTTTGCATTAATTTTGTAAAATCATCACACAACTGGGGATCAGAGCATGCAAATATAATATCATCAACATAAATTTGAACAAGTAGCTTATGCTAATCCACCTTCTTTATAAATAAGGTTTTATCTATGGAGCCTCTAGTGAAATTATTTTGCAGAAGAAAGTTAGATAATGTCTCATACCAGGCTCTAGGAGCATGTTTCAACCCATAAAGAGCCTTATCAAGCTTGTATACCCATTCTGGGTGTTTATTATCCTCAAAACCTGGTGGTTGACACATATAAACTTCTTCTTTTATTTTACCATATAAAAATGCACTTTTAACATCCGTTTGAAAAACTTTAAGATTGTGGAGTGCAGCATAGAATAAGAACAATCTAATTGCCTCCAGTCTGGCTACAGGGGCAAAGGTTTCATCATAATCAATACCATCTTCTTGTGCAAACCCCTGAACAACCAGTCTGGCCTTGTTCTTAACAATAAGCCCATTTTCATCTGTTTTATTCCTAAACACCCATTTAGTGCCTATTGCACACTTACCTGGGGGAAGAGGAACAAGCTCCCACACTTGCTGCTTTTTGAACTGAGGAAGCTCAAGCTGCATTGCTTTAACCCAGCCATTGTCTCTAAGTGCAACATGATAATTCTTTGGCTCTAGCTGAATGATGAAGAGACCATAGAAGCAGAAATTGGACAATTGACTTCTGCTTGAAACTCCAGCATTGATATCACCAATGATTTGAGACATTGGGTGATTCTTCAGCTCTTGATAAGCAATGAGATCAGTGCAAGTGTTTGTAGAACCTTCAATAGCAACAGATGTTGATGTAGACTCTTGAAACCATGTAGATGGTGGCAACTCAAATGAAGTTGAGGATGCAGAATCTCATCAGCACTTGTTGTGGATGAAACTACTGAAGCTACAGGAGCATCAGATTTAGAGGACACAGGCAGTTGGTCACTAAAGCTGAAGAGGTGAGTACTGCTATCATCATCATCAGCAGCACCAGCAGTACCACCAGGTGGTGAACTGTTGACAGGAGCAACAACAGGAGTTTGATAAGGAACATATTGCAGTATGTCCAAATCAAATTGCTCCACAGGGCTTTGTGGAATCTTGTCCTTTGGAGATTCATTAAACTTAACATGTAGAGTCTCTTCAACCATCTTTGTTCTGCAGTTGAAGACTCTGTATGCTTTGCAAGTTGATGATAACCAACAAAGTACCCTGCATCCACCTTAGGATCAAATTTTTGGAGTTGATCCCGTGTGTTGAGAATGAAACAAGGACACCCAAAAGCTATGAAGAATGAAATTAGAGGGGCCAAATGATGAGGAACTTCATATGGAGTCTTCATCAACCTCTGATTTACTAGAACTCTATTCTGTACATAGCAAGCTGTATTGACAGCTTCAGCCCAAAAAGTCATTGGCAGTCCAGAATCAGCCAACATGGACCTTGCAGCTTCAATAAGGGTCCTGTTCTTTCTCCCCACTACTCCATTTTGTTCAGGAGTTCTTGGAATGCTAAACTGCCTCTTGATTCCCTTTCAAAGGTAAAACTCATCAAGTGTATTGTTTCTGAATTCTGTTCCATTATCACTTCTAATACACTTGACTGAGAGGGAATACTGCTTCTCAACATACAACACAAAGTTGATAATCTTCTGAGCTGCCTCATCCTTTGAATGCAAGAAGAAAGTCCATACAAATCTGGAGTAATCATCCACAATTACCAGACAGTATTTCTTCTTAGCCATACTAATCACTCTCACAGGACCAAAGAGATCCATGTGAAGAAGCTGTAAGCAGGCAGTGGACTTAGGTTCTTCTATGGAGGGAAATGAAGCTTTGTGTCGTTTTCCTTTTAAACAAGCAGTGCAGTTATCTTCACATGTGAACTCCTTCATAGGCAGTCCCCTTACTAAACCATGGTTTATCAGCTGATTTATGTTTTTGAGATTAACATGACCCAGACTTCTATGCCATAGAGTGCATTCTTGAGGGGAAGCCTTGGAAAATAGGCAAGGATGGCCTTTGAGATCTATTTTCTTGGACAGATCTAAGGCATACACTCTTCATGTCCTGTTGGCCTTCAGGAGAGTGTATTCATCCAACACCTTATCAAACAAACTTAGAACTTTGGATGATAGAATCTGACAGTTCTGACTGGTGAAAAGAGCAACATGGCCTTTGTCACATATTTCACTAACACTCAAGAGGTTGTACTTGAGATTTTCCACATGGTTAACATTATCAAACTTTATTTCCCCATTGGATACAAAGCCTTTGCCGATGATGTAACCCTTTGCATCATTGCCAAATGACACAAACCCCTTCCTTCCTTGAGAGTAGTCATTAAGAAGTGATCTGTTTCCTGTCATATGCATGGATCCTCCACTGTCTACATACCAGATGCCTCTGTGGCATGTTGAAGAACCCTGCAAAACACAACAAATTACTTAGATTTTGAGACCCAAACCTTTTTGGTTTCGGGCCAGTTCTCATCAACAGATGGTAAACTAACACGTTTGTTGGAAACAACAGCCTGAGAGGAAGAAGATGGTGAAGAAGAGGAATCCTTTGGCTTGGACCTCCTTTTCTGTGGTTTCAACATAGGAACATCTAATTGGTTAACTCTTCCCAATAGATGTTGAACCATCATAACCAGCTATGTCTGATTTTGTGATAAAGCTTTCAGCTCTCCAGACACATTGGCATTGGAGTTTGATAAGTTCCTATGTTGTACCTTCTTCTTTTGAGCAATCTCATCTGTTACCTGTTTAACCCCTTCCTTTTTGGATTTCTCTTTGGACTTAAGGGTTATAGGATTTGATGTTGCTGGTACAAATGTGGCTTCAAACTCAGTTTTCATTTTAACCATTTTCTCTTTAATTTCCTCTTTATGTTGAGTTTGGATCCTCTTCTGTACCAACAATCATGTGTAAGATGATTGAACAAACCACATATTTCACATGGTTTCTTCTTCATCTTATGTTGATCATCAACTAAAGGGAATGAAACTACTGAAGACTTGTTCCTCACCACTTTGGAAGCACTATTTGCTTTCTTGACTTCCTATTTAGTAGTCTTCAAACCCTTTCTACTGACAGTTTTCTTCTCTTCAGTGCTGACAGTAGTTGGAGTTTGAACTTCAGGTGTTAAATCTTGCTCTCCAGTCCTTTCAGGACATCCAGAAATAACTCTTGAGTTGATCAACTCTTTGATCATGTGAGTGTCAGTATTTGAACCATCAAGATCAGCTGATAGGTTCAACGAGGGAATAATACTAACTTCAACTTCTCATGGTGCTCTATCAGAAAGTGAATCACATGATGAAGTGGATTGGTTATTGCTTTGTCCATCAGATTTCACTTCTGCTCTTCAAGCAAAATCTGTAGGAGGAGCGGTGTGATTATAACCAATGCCAAACTTCACATTGGAAGCTGATTGCTTACTAAGAAGCATTTCATAACCTTTGCATGATTGTACCCATCGATCACACTCTACTTGGGTGACTGCAAGGGTTTCTTTGAGGTTTTTGTACTTTTGTAAAAGTACCTCTTCCCTAGCCTTATCATCAGTGATTTGGCATTTAAGTTTATAAATCTCATCATTTTTCTCTTTAAGCATAGACTCAAACTCAGCTTTTCTTTTGGAAATGATCTTTTCTAACTCTATGTTCTTATTAATTAAAGCTACATTTGCTTCTCTAATAGAGGCAAATGCTGCTATGCATGTTTCAGAACATAATTTGGCCTTAGCCTCAGAGGATACCTGTGATACCTGTGATGAAGAGGCATTTGATGATGATCCATCTGCAGACTCCAGAGCCATAAGTGCCAGATTCCCAAAAGGACTGTCACCACCATGTTGACCAACACCTGTGAACAGTTGTTCATGAACAGACATGTCATCTAGTAAACTGCTCCAGTCAACAACTCTAGGGGTGAAGAAGCTGTGTTGTTGAGGTTGAGGGGGTGATGAGATTGAGATGGTTGAGGCTCAGGAAGAGCATGTGGTTGTGAGCAATGGGTGCTTGAACCTGACTGGTTTGTGGCATGTAATAACAAGGGTAAGGATATGGCATTGGACCCTGAGGAACAAAATATGCAGGAGATTGTGGTTGAGAATGCTGACCAGAATTGACAAGATGTTGCCCTCTATGTTGTTGACTATTGCCAGGGAAAGTCACAAAGGGTGCAGAAGAATTAGATCCAGATGATCTACATTCTCTAGCAAAGTGTCCAAGCTTGTGGCATTTGTGACACCTCAACTTACTCTTGTCAAAACCAACTTTGGTTTTGCCAGAGAGTCCTGGGAACTTTCTTCCAGTTCTTTTATAGAACTTCTGAGATCTGATATTTATCAAGGCCATTTGGCTCAAAATATCCATCTCTTCTAAGTCATCATCAACGATCCTTTGAGATCATCAATGATGAAGCATAGATTGTCATTATTACACCCAGTAAACTGACTATCAACACTCACAAATGTAGAATCAGAAGTGTTGAAGAGAAATCAATATGCTCATCATACTGGCATTCAGATGAAGCATATTCTGTCCCATGACCAACCAAGGCAGTGTTGTCTGGTACAAAGTCTTCAGTGACCTTACCAGATGAAGCCAGTTTCCTTTTCTGCTCTATCTCTCGTTCGAATGTAAGCAGTTTCCCATGAAGTTGGGTGAGAGATAGACTATCCGGATTTGCACTGGAGTGTAGGACAATTGTATATGTGTCCCATCTCTCAGGCAGTGATCTGAGGAATCTGTGGTTCATTTGGCTTTTGGTATATTCATGTTTAACCATTTTCAACTCAGAGATTAAACATGAAAACCGCTCAAACTGCTGAGTCAGAGTCTCACCCTTTCTATGAGCAAAAGTCTCATACTGTTGGGCGAGGATTTCCCTGTTGTTTGCTAAGACCTCATCAGTGCCACCAAATTCTTCTTTCAGTGCATTCCAAAGGTCATGTGCAGTTTCATGATGCATAAGCCCGGAATAGATTTCATTAGGCAGTGCCATGGCCAGAATTCCATGGGCTTTAGCATCAATCTCAAACAACTTCTTGTCCTCATCAGAGTATTGTTCCTTCTTCTTCGGAATCAACTGATTTGTTCTGGATGATTCACCATTGGCTTATGTGGTCCATGTACCATGGATGCCCAACAACCTGAACTATTGACAGACAGGTGATGGAGCATTCGTCGTTGCCAAATGTTATACTCATTCCTAACCAGCATCGGAGGCTTGGTTGAGGAACCAGTATGTGTGGATCATTAGAAGGTGTAGTCATTTTTGAAAATTTAGACAAATTGAAGATAGGCAAAACAAATTTAGCTCAAAACCACTAAGAGCCTCAATTAAAATAGCCAAAAGCGACAGAACTTCAATCTCTATAACAGATTCGTGCGAATTTGCTAGTTCGATCAAACTTAGAGCAAATGAGCAGTTTCAATAATCAATTTTAGATCGATCAATGATTAACCAGCTCTGATACCATTTGATAGGATCTCAACATCTAGTTTGATCGATTCGAGTGATTTCAGCAGCGGAATAGAGTACCAACTAGCATAATTAGAGCAAGAATACCAAAGATATAGCAATGAACATAATTAGTTATAGAGAGAGAAAGTTTCTGCAAAAGGAATATTTCATTCAATCACACGCTTTGGCATGGCTTTCGCAAAATTACAATTTAGGTCATTCTTCCTTATATAAGGAAAGATGACGTAGGCTGATGTCACTTGATAGTGACATCTAACTGTTATTTAACAAACTACTGAAATACTATAACTACTGAAGATGTCAAGCAGCTGACATCTTCTTACAAGAAGCTAAGTGTTTACTTATTACAAAACTACTGATAAGAAACTACTGAAACTACAACGACTGAAGAACAAGCTCTTCAGTCGTTTTACAAAACTACTGAAAGTAAAAACATAAAACTACTGATAAACACAACTACTGAAGAAGTACTCTTAGCTGTTGTGACAAACTACTGAAACTTCAGCACTTGGTCTTCAGACTTGAACTTCAGACGTTTCCTCAGCTGATGACTTCAGTAAATGTCATCAACTGATGTCTTCAGTCTTTGTCTTCAGACTTTGTACATCAGTTATTGATCTTCAGCACTTGTGGACTCTTCAGCTGTTGACCTTCAGTACTTTGGTCTTCAGCTTCAGCACTTGTGTTCTTCAGCTGTTGGACTTCAGCACTTTAGTCTTGAGCTGCTGAAGTCTTCAGTACTTGATCTTCAGCTGTTGAAGTCTTCAGCACTTGTCGAACTGTTGATGAAGCCTTTAGCAGTTGTTGTGGTATCATGTGGGACTTAGAGGTTTTCTGATCTTGGCTCATTGGTTCTTTTGGTCCAACATATATGCCTTGAAATTCTATGTATTCCTTATTTCCTATTTAAGATGCACTTCAGGTAAGTTTGACATAGATATCGACAAGGCATATACAGTCTCCCCCTTTTGATTTCTCCTCCTTCATAATCACCATCATATCCTATCAAGTTGAAAATCTTTTTCAATGTATTCATGCTCAAAAACGTGTAGATGACCTTCCTCTCTATCTCCAAAGTCAAGTACCCTTCTCATAATCCATTCATCAACTCTCAATCTTTGATTCCTTTTTTCATCATATATGAACTCATAATATCCTTCTTCTTCTTTTCGAGAAGAATTTCAGAAATCAATAATTTTGCTTGATAGATGACTGGATCCACTGATAGCACATAGAACAACCTAGACCTCCTGAGGTAGAGAATAATATCTCCACACCCTTTAGCCACAGGGTCATTGGCATTTAAATATGCATAGAAACTATGTTCTCTATCAAATTTGTTTGCCATCTGCATAGAAGAATGATAAAATTAGGTGAGAAATGAGATTAAAGGCATGTGAATATGAACAATTGTACTGATATTAAGAATCAAACTATTGATTTTGATGTTTATGATATGATTTACCTTGATAATCTTGAACTTGGAATAAAAAGAGATCAAGATTTGTGTATGGTTTAGTGTTTACCATTGTTAATTTTGAATGTTGGTGGATAATAGTTTATTTGAATGTTTTTGTTGGTTGAAAAGTGTTCTAAAAAAAGTGAATGAAATTGACAAGTCAAAAAAATCATTTATAGTCCCCTAGACTTATAATGTGGGAACCACAATCCTTATTACCCTTCTGTTTTAATTTAATGTTCCGCAGATACTAGTTCCTCCGTAGTATGCTAATTCCTCTGTAGATCATCTACGGATGACTATTCTCGAAAGAACTAATTCATTGAAGTATAATTTGATTTTCCATAGGATACCAACCTACGGATCGATATTATACTTTGGTAAAATATCACCAAATGCGTAGGTTACCAATCTACTAATGACCATATTTTGTTGTTTTAAATTTCGTATTGTAGTATCTGCTAAAATATAAAATGCACTGTAACTTCTACTAATATGCAAAGTTTGAACCTTATTTGTTTGTATGATTTTATCAAATTGTTAGAATTATTTTTTACTTTTGGACCTTTTTGACTTGTTTCCATGAAAAAATGTGCAAGAAATTGATTTGATTAAACGTTCAGATATCCTGCAGCCAAGATAGTGCTCAAGTACCAAGTTTTCTTGAATAACTCAATTTTCATTCTAATTACTACTCCCCCTCAATTGGTGATTAATGATGAACTTATGCATTTATAAAAAAATTATTAAGAGAATAACATGAAAAGCAAGTGATCTGTCCATGTTAAATATATCTACAAACAATTATACATATTATGAGATCATATTATAAGACAAAGCAATTGTCCTGATAAATGTGGATTAAAATTAGTAGACACAGATCTAGTGTTGATTGCAAGTATATGTATCCACCTAAATGCAAAACAAGGGTATAGCATCAACATGTCATACAATTATCATGTTGTGATGTGGATTAAAGACAGAAAAAAATGGAGTTCACATTTAAGTTACATTGAGTTCGTCCTCCATAAATGAGCCAAATAATCACTTTTACACACTTGAAAACTATGTTCCTTATAACATAAAGTCTATCTTAAGATTTCTCTGAAATCATATGAATGCAATATATAGTTGATCACATTGGATTCTTTTAGGGCTTACATATGATCATCATTGGGTCACCAGATCTTTACTTACGTAAAACAGAGGTGCCTTTAACTCAGGTCTTTTTGACACAAAATAGAGGGATGATGAGGATCATATTTTGATCACCAGAAGTTTACTGTAGTAAACTAAAGGTATTCATAATCCCAAGTCTTGGTTTACACAAAATAGAGGAAATATGAGTTGCAAAGATAGAAATTAGTTTATGTCAGAACATCTTGTGTTTAGGTCAATAATATGATCACTTAGGATAAGACTTACTTGTCCGTTTCTTAAAATAGAATTCACCACATTCAGTCATCTATGCTTTATGTGTAAGCTGGAACATGTATATGTTCTACCTAGGTTGAACCTACTCACATATCAAAACATATCTGATCAGTCTTTATTATAACTTAAACCTAGAATTAAAGCAAAGTTATGATGTACAATCATTTCCCATAATATGACAGCAAAAAACATATAATGAAGACAACACTTTTGTATTTTTATATGATTTATTAATATTTTTTTGGAATTTTAATATGAGAATGGACATGACAAGCACATGCTTTTCTTTTTGATGTTGGTGTTTAATCTAAATTGATCATGCCTAAAGACTTAATAAGAAAATTAAATCTTACTGAATCAAAGGCTTTAGTGAATAAATCAACAAGTTGATTTTTGTATGCACTTTGATAAAATTGATTAAACATTTTCTTGAGCAATCTCTAAGAAAATGGTATTTGATTTCAATATGTTTTGTTTTACTATGTTGCACTAGTGTATGAAGAAATTTGTAACCATAATCAAGTAATAGATGTTGCAACCATAATACTTGAGAGCAACTAGTTGAAGTAGCTATGTACTTAGCTTAAGCTATGGATACTAATACATTTGTTTGATATTTTCATTGTGAAGAAACAAATGTTGGTCCTAAGAATTGACATCCACTACTTGTGGATTTTTTGTTGTTACATCTACCACAATCACTATGAGAATATGAGTAGAGGGTGAAATCTCCTTCTTTGGGATACCAAAGCCCAAGATCTGGCTTCCCTTTATGATATTTGAAAATCCTCTTGACTGCAATCAAATGTGACTCTATTAGATCTGATTGGTACCTAGCATAAACACACACAACAAACATTATGTTAGGCCTACTAGAATTTAAGTACGTCAAAGATCCTATCATTGATCTATATAATCTCTGATCAACTGATTTCGTTGTAGGATCACGTACAATGTTGTCTATTATCGAAGCTGGTATTTTGCATGAAGAAGTGTCAACAAGGTTTGAAGAAGTGTGAACAAGGTTGTATTGTTTCAAGATTTGATGAATATACTTTTCTTGATTGACTAATATGCCATCTTGTTTCTGTTGAACTTGCAAACCAAGAGAGAATGTTAATTCTCCCATGGAACTCATCTGAAATTTTGATTTCATCAAACTTTCAAAGTTTTCAAATAATCTCTTGTTGGTTGATCCAATAATAATATCATCTACATATATTTGGACAACGAAAAGATCTTTATGATCATGCTTAAAAAAGAGAGTCTGATTAATTGTTCATTTTTTATATCCATGCTTGAGCAAGAATGATGATAGTGTTCCATACCACTTTGTTGGTGCCCGGTGAAGACCATACAAAGCCTTGTCAAGATTCTATACCCTGTGAGGGGAATTTGGATCCTCAAAGCTTGGAGGCTGAGAATCATAGATTTCTTCATCAATTTTACCATATAAGAAGGCACATTTCATATCGATTGGTAAACTATGAACTTCTAATGTGAAGCATAGGCTCGGAAGGCTCTGATGGCTTCAATCCTTGAAACAGGTGCAAAACAACATCATACTCTATCCCTTCTTCTTAAGTGTAGCATTGGGCAATCAACCTTGCTTTGATTCTTACAATGATACCTATATCATCTAGTTTGTTCTTGAACAAACACATTGTACCTATTGGATATTGGCTTTCAGGTAGATTAACAAGATTCCAAACCTTTTAGTTTCTGAATTATTGAAGCTCTTCTTGCGTGGTTTCAATCCCGTTGTTGTCTTTTATTGCTTCAGTGATGTTGGGAGGAACCACTTGTGAGAGAAAACAAAAGAAAATATAGATGTTTACAACTCCCCCTTGACTTCTTGTGTTTCTTTCACAAAGATCACTGATGATGTTCTCAATAGGATGATTCTTATGGATCCTTGATGCTGGAATGGATGCAACTAAATAGAGGAATCCAAGTTGGTGATATTTGTTGGTGGATATGGATCTAACTAAGATAGAGAGTTAACAAATTAATCTTGATTGTCCTCATGTTGATCTTCAAAAGCTGAGAAAAATCCATCTTCATGTTGTGTATTAGCCGATGTATGGATAACTTCTTTAGAAGTTACGAAAACATCTATGGATGTTATATCTTTATCTGTTGATGTATTGCATTCCTTTGAATGTAAGGAAGTTTCTTCATAATAAAGAATATCTACTAAAATAGATGGAACATGTGCTGATGTAGAGTTTACTTCTCCAGATGCAGTAGTAACGTCTATGGATGCAAAGTTAATTTAGGTTGATACTTCGTTTACTTCTTTGGAAGATGACGGACCAGGATCAGTAGCACTTGAAGTGTGTACTTGTATACTTGGAGGATGAGCTAATAATGACACCCCATTCATACTTGGAGGTACATATGAATAAAATGTATCCTTAGAATCTACAATATTCAAATAATCTGAGTTAAATGAGTTTGTTAGTGCATCTATATCAAACAACCAAGATGATCCTTTAATAGATTTTAGAAATAAGGATTCTTTGATAGATACATTAGTTGTTTCTTCCATAGTGTTTTGTTGAGGAATATAAACTTTATATGATTTTGATGTTCATGAATAACCAACAAAGAAACCACTATAAGCATTTTTTCACAAAATTTTCCTAATTGATCATTTATGTTTAATACAGATACGTGACACCTAAAATCTCTTTTGTGTTTAATACGGATACATGACACCCAAAAGCTCTAAGATATCCTATAAAAGGTTCTTCTTTAAATAACAGATCGTGAGGAGTTTTGTTATGTTCTTTGACAATTAATGTCCTGTTTTGAACATTACATGTTGTATTCATTGCTTCAGCCCAAAAGGAGACTGGCAAGTGTGAATGAGCTAGCATTGTTCTTACTGCTTCAATGAGAGTTCTATAAGGTTTCATGTAAGGATGATGTAATCCAAAACATCCAATGTCTATCCTGCATGCATGCACAGAAGTACTAAGTAGAATGCTTTGGAAGTTTCACATTTTGACTTTGAAAATATTCTAAGTATGACATCTTCCGAAGCCAAGACCAACATCTTCCGAAACCAAATATAAAATGTTCCGAAGCTTTAGAGACAAAGTCTTCCAAAGCCAACTCATGAAGTTTCTTATAGGCTCTGTGATTTACTGTTAGGGTAATAGTAACTTTCTTATCATGGTAAGAAAGTTACTTAGAGAATGTCATGATTTGACATTCTCTAACTAAGTTAAATTCATCTGTAGGAGTTGACTTTATGATGTAACTTGGTGTTTGACTTGTTGACTTGATATACTTAGTGATGTACATACAAGTGTTTTTGGGCTTCCGTAGCACTTGGTTCTTTGGTATAAGATTTGGTCTTTTGCAAATCATTGGTTATTCGTACGAATCACTTGACTTCATCCATAGCTGACTGTTGTTCCACATATGATCCTCGGATACTCATATCCTTTGTTGTTGTTTCAGAACATCTACGGAGGTGCTAATTGTTCATGTGTAGATAATCCTTACTCTTAGTCAATTTATAATATTGACTAAGAATACTATTATTCTTGTGATCACAATAGGGTTCACCTTTATACATTCATTACATACAAAAGAAATAAGATAAACAAGAGTTTATTTCTAGTATGCAAGATCTCGGGTGTTGAAACTTATTTCTAGGTTGGTTGTTCAGCATTAACAAGGTGAGTTCTAGATTCCCCACTATTTAATTTCTTTAATGATTTTAATGATGATGTGCATGCTTAAACATGATTTACACTTATATTAATATGTTTCATGAATATAGTTACCGTCCTTACTTCTAAGGTTCATGTATGAAACTACCTGTGAGGTTTCCTAGAAATGGGGCCTCATAAGCTGGTATCAGAGCCATAGCTTGAGAGATTAGGGAATTTCGTAATGCCTAAGCTTAAACTGTAAATATGACCAATATTAAAAACGGATACCAGTATGAGAAGCTTCATGCTAATCAAGTAATGATCATTGTTCAATTATATATTTTTAATGTACCATAAATTCCTACACGCTTTCTTTATGTATTCTTTATATTCTACTTGACCTATCTATATGACATTTACATGTAAGATATGGACATGATGCTATGCATTATAGAAAATGCTTAGAACATGAAAAGTGAAGTAGCTAATAACAATTGCCTATTATAATTAGGAACTTACTATACTCATCATGATAGATCTATTACCTTAAATGATAGTGTCATTGTTTAGTGTCTTACAGAATGACTTGTAGAAAAGATGCTAGTGGTGATTGTATTGAGGTTGCGACACTAATCCACAAACCACTAGGCATAGAACAAGGGTGTCTAACCAAAAAAACCCTTAGATTGGAAATGAAAGGGAAAATAACGAAGAAGGATTCACTCTAAAATCCCTAGTTCAACAAGTGATAGCGAATGAGCTCTATCAAGTCCTTTATGCTATCAAGCCAAAGATTCTAGCCAATGTAGTTAAAAAGTTACTTAGTGAAGGAAGTAAATATGACTGTAATAAAAATATCACATAGATAATGATTAGTGATGAAGATGAATTTGAAAAAAAGCCTTCTTAGGTTGCACGTAGCAGACTTTTAAAGGATGCAACCCTCTATCTTTGGATGGGAAGAAGGATGCAATCGCCATTTATCAATAGTTTGCTGAGACAGAAGGGACAATTGACAATAGTGAGTGCCAAGTTTATTGTGTCATTAAGTTTGCTTCTCACTCACTATATATGAGGCACTCCACTGGTGGGTGATAATGAACCAGACTAAGAAGAATATGGAAAATATGATATGGGAGGATTTGAAGTAAATGCTTATCAAATATTTCCACACACAGAATGATATTGACAAGTTTAAAAACTAAGTTATTAGGATTGAAGGCTTGTGGTATGACTCATCATGAATATACTTCCAAGTTAATAAGTTATCTTGACTAGTGTCATATTTAGCAGTCAAGGATAGGAGGATGAAGTGCCATATGGAGGGGTTGCCACCAAGGGTTCGTGCGTTTGTGAAAGCCCATAGACCCTCCACAATCATATCTATGGTGCAACTTGCGGGAATCGTTTATGATACTATGGTAGAGGAAGAAGTTCTAATCAGTGAAATGAAGAGAGGATGTTGAGTGTCACTAACTTGTGCTTTCGATGTGTATAATAAGGACATGTCTCTCGCAATTGTCAAAAGAGGCCAAAGTGTTAAAACTATGGAGAATTTGGTCATGGGGGAAGTGTTTATAGAAAATCAAAGGTAGATGTTAAGGTCCTATCAAAAGTAATGACAAGAAGGTCATTGAGAAGCCCAAGGCCAAGGGAAAATCCCACCCTATGTCACGAGAAGAAGCCAAGGTTGAACATGATGTTGATTAAGTATGTTCCGAATCAACAATAACTTTGCTTTTATGTTATTTGATTCTTATGCTAGCAAGAGTATTATATCTACTACATTCTATGACATATTGAAAATTGGAGTAAAAGAATATAAAATGCCTTTAAGGTACAAACTAGAGTAAATTACCATTTTGCATCCCTGACGTTTGTTCATATTAACCACTTGCATCCCTACAGTATCAAAATTGCCATCCGGCCCCTGACGTTTCATTTTTTTTCCATTTGAGTCCAATACACTAATGACGTTAGATTTTTCCGTTAGTTTTCGTAAAATAACAAAAATACCCCTATTTATTAAAAAAATTTACCCATCCACACCCCCATCCCTTTTATACTATCTCTATCTTCTCCATCTTCTCCCTTTTATGTCCCCCACCATTCCACCACTACCATCGCAACCATCTCCATCATTACACCACCACCATCGCCACACCACCATCGCTATCGCCGAATCATCCAATTGGAAATACCAGCGGCCGTTAATGCCATGTGCGTCTTGTGGCCATCGGCATCTCTCGGCAACCGAAACTCCACCGTATCGTTAATCGCGCCACCGAAGCCCACACCTCCACCGATTCCATGGGCAACCTCATGTCCTTAGCATTCATATCGCATAATCGATTTCTCAGATATGTGGTATATTCGTATTGATTTCTCATATTCGGTGTCGATTTGATAATTATCTCATCGTTGACTGTCGTAATCTCGATTTGTGAATTAGGGTTTTCAGTTACATCTATTGCAAAAGTTGAATTAAGTTTTATGTATTTGTTTCAAAAGAAAAGGGAGTCAATTAAGTTGAATTTGATAGGGTTTTGATCTAGTTAAGGGGTTTTAGATCTATGCTAGGGTTTCAATTTCTATTATCTTTGTTGTGTTGGATTGTTGGTCACTCAACATCAGTTGTTCGTGTTGTTACTAATTATGGCCACAGGACGACAGAGATTCTCGAGGAGAAGTTACTCAAATCGTTCTGATGAAGAAACAAGTTGCTATAAAAGTCTTTTCAATCCCGTTCGATGGAGCTCTCAACTTGCTAAAAGTTCATATGGTAGAGCTAGTGAACATAGGATGAATGGGTATGTTGATGGTGATTATGGAAAGTTTGTGCATAGGGTTGATCATGTGTTGTTGGAGAAAAACATGGGAGTTAAGCATTCTGAAAATGGGTCGAACGCGAATGAAAGAAAGTTTTCACCAATTGTGAGGGATAGAGATGAGAAGCAGGTGAAGGTCTCTTCTAAGAACAGTAGTGTTTTGACTTCCTCGGTTAGATCTAATATTACTTGTTCTTTCTCACCAAATTTTTCTAAAGATTTTGTTAGATCTAATATTACTTCTTCATTTGTGGAGTCTCTTGTGTCTAATGTCTAAAGATTTCATGCTCCATCGAGTGAAGATCCAGAGCATGTTGATGCTAAGGCGGCTAGTGCGGGCTTTAGTGTTGGTAATGAAGAAGAACATATTGATGCTAAGGCGGCTAGTGTTGGTAATGAAGAAGAAGATGTTTATGAATAGTTCCCACAAGTTTTTATTATTATTTAATTTAAGGGGTAGTTTGGTCTTTTTAATAATAATTTTAACAGAAAAACTAACGGTGTTAGTCATATATAATCAAATGGGAACAAAAATAAAACAACATCGACTCAAATGAAGACAACATGAAACGTCAAGGGCCAGATGGCAATTTTGAAACCGTAGGGATAAAAGTGGTTAAAATGAACAAACGTCAGGGATGCAAATGGTATTTTACTCTAGAAACTATTATAGGAAGGCCAACTAGGGTGACTAAAGTAGTTAATGACTATTGCATAGAGCTCGAAGGTCATAAATTCCCTACTAGCCAATTTATAGCCTAGAGCTCATCTTCTTGAAAAATGGGTTTGTGTGAATGTATATAAGTGATTATGAGTAAAATAAGTTCATGGTAAAAAATAAAAAGCCCCTACCAAGATATATTGACGTTTTCGATTTGCTACAAGAAGGAAGTTGATTCTCATGAATTGACTTGAGATCCATATACCACCAAAAATAAGTGAAGAAGGAATAAAATACCAAAGATTGCCTTTTGAACACTTTAAGGACATTATGAGTTTCTCGTGATGTCATTTGGATTGATGAATGCACCACTTCATTCATCAACCTAATAAACTGAGTATGTTTTTTGATGTTAGAAAAATTGGTCATCATGGTTATCGAAAACATCCTTAGCCACTCAAAGAATCAAAGTGATCTTACTTATCATATACAATACTTATCATAAACTTTAAGAAGAGGGAACTTATATACCAAATTTCAAATTTGCTTTCCGGCTACGAGAGGTGCATTTTGGGTCATGTTATTAAGTCAGATGGAATCTTGGTAGGTCCAACGAAGATAAAAGGTATTACTCAATTGGACTCTCTAAAAACACCCTCTAAATCTGAAGCTTTTTGGTTTTGGCAGGATATTACCTGAGGTTAATTCAAGACTTCTGAAGGATTACATCACCTTTAACTAAGTTAAGTTAGTAAGATGTGATGTTTGAATAAGGAAAGACTCAAGAGGATTGTTCCAAGAATCAAAGTAAATTTTAACTTAAGCACCTTTTCTAACATTGCCAGATAGCAATGAAGATTTGGTAGTATACTCTCACGCCTCGTTTTTGGGGCTAGGGTGTGTGCTAATGCAACAAGGAAAAATGATAGTGTATGCTTTGACAGTTGAAGACTGATGAGGTTACTAAACCAAATCCGTATCTAGGATTTACATCAACAACAATCAATATGAAAATAAAAAAGAATGTCACTAAAGTAGAAGATTATCAATAGTGGAACCAACATAAACCAAAAGTTTTACCAAAAAAGGTTCATATTAAAAGCAAACACATAGTCCCACCTCAGTCAGGTTTCAACTCTCTAGTGAGGAACAACCTACCATCATCAAGATAAACATTCAACAAAATCCACCATAAGATTACGTAAAGAGAACACATCTTAATGGCCGCAAAGAACCCTGTAACACCTCCGCTACAAAGGCTAGTAGAAACAGTCATCAGCGATGTCTAGCTATGACAAGAACACATGCCATGTCATATTGCATATGTGGCTATTGGTCACATAGCCCACATCTCTCCAGTCTCAAAAAGAAAAGAATGGAAGGACAATGCATTCCGCTAACATCCATCTGCCACACCTTTGGCCGAAGCAAATGCATCAAATGTCAGTTCACAATACTTGAGAAGTGGCTGCTTGAGACAACACTAGATCCAGTTTTTATGAAAAAGGCATAATGCGACGATTGATTACTAGATGGGTGAAGTACAGGACTGGTTGATGGGGTTGGTTACTTATAACAAAATACACAATGAGGAGAGTTAATTTAAAACATTTATCATCGCAAATAAGGAACTGCCAACTAGTCACCTTGATACTAAGTAACACAAGTAATAAAGAGAGACAACAAGAACAATATCAATAACACAAGTGTTTGGTTTTCATAAAAAGATTAAAAATTACAAAGGGACATGAGATACTTTATACTACATCCTACAACCGATCATACTTTGAAGGTCAGGTGGGTACATGATCTAAACAACAAATTCAATGTAAAGTCAAAAAGCACATTGCCTTTCGACTAGTGACTATGACATGCCATAGCTCACATACTAATGTATTAGAAAAAGGATAGAAGTACATAAAGTATAAAGAAACAAACTCAAGACCTCAATGTACACTTTACCAAAACCATGGACCTTTAACCAACTTGTGAAAGTTGGTGAGTCATACAAAGTTGTAGTGGAAAGGTGGTCAAGCTTTATGGTAAAGGTACATCAGATAATAGCATGGACTCAAAAGTATTCAGAAGAAATCTATCTTCTAGTGTTGGCTTTGGAAGATTTTGTCCTGAAACTTTGGAAGACTTCATGTTTGGCTTCAGAAGATATTGGCGTTGTCTCTAAAGATTACACACTGAGAATGATTTGGGATGCATCAGCCTTATATGCGTCCTTACAAACTCCCCCTAGGCTGATGCTACCAAAACACTTGAAGACTTTAGATATTGACAATCCTCATCATGATGATGACCATGCCTTTCTTCGTGAGATGATCAGGATCACTCAGACTCTCATAATGTCTTCTCATATCAAAGAAATCATCCAGAGGTAGATTGCACATGTCATGCCATGAGTGTCTTCAACACCTTGTTCTCTAATAAAATGCTATCTCTATAGATTAGTAATGTAAGTATAAGATACGATGGGTCTTCCTGATGCCAGAGGAGCTACTTGTATTGAAGTTGGTTGACCTTCCTCTTCTTGCATATCCCCAGGATGTTTTGACTCATCCTAAGGTTTGGAGATGGATGCTTCTTTATTCTTCTTCTTAGACTTTGGTCTAGAAGCCATCCTTTTTCTCCTCTTTGTACTTTAAACTTAAAAGACTTGTCTCCAGCACCATGTTGATCATTTTTGTCTTGCTAAATTGGGTTTTCCACTCTCACAGGTTCAGATTAAGAGGGGACTGAACCCTAGTGTGGATCAAAAGATGAAGTTTGCTAAGATTTAGCAAGAGGTCCAGGTTGTGTTGTCTGAAAAGGTTCAATCTTAACCTCCAGTTCTTGAAGGACTTGACTTGGTGGGGAGGGTAAGTCAACAAGTTCTCCTCTTTCGATCTTCTACTTAATCACCTTAATAAACTCATCCATGGTGGATAGAGACATAGGGCTCAGTCTCCTTTCAGAAAATCCATGCAGCTTCAAGAAGCTCATCATCCTCTGCCTATCAGCAGACTTCCTTTGACTCTTCTGGATGATGGCTCTTGCCTTGGCAGCTTCCTCATCTTCCTCTTTGTTTCCTTTCTTTCTTTAAGTACTTCAAGTTCAAGTTGCTTGAGATACTCAAACTTGATGTACTCAAAGGACAAGGGAAGAAGTTCATCAGCCTGATAGAGACCTCTGACACTCAGGTACTTGATCATGTTGATCTTGTCAGTTTCATTGTCTACCTGAGGTTCTTATGGAGCCACAACCTCTTGTGTATGTCTTTCTTGAACTGGGGAGAGGGTAGGAATGTGTTTGTAGAGCCTTTTCAGTCTTCTTTCCTCTTTGATTTGAGGAAGCAATCTTGCATCCTCTGCATTGTTCCTCTCCTTTGACAATTCAATATCTGCTAATTCATTTAATTTTTTAAGGGGAGGGAGATTATATTATTAATATCATAGTACCTCTTGCATTGTTTCAACAAAACTTCCATCCCTTAGAGCCTCATCAATCTTTTTAGGCTCTACCTGAGATAGAAAACTAGAATGAAGACAAACATTTGCATCATTGGTTTGTCCTCTTGTTTTTACCCTTGAATCAATATCTCCAATGATGTTTGAAGTGGGATGAGTCTATGGATTCTTAGCTGAGAAATCATAGCAAGTTGTTAAGAGAGTTCTAAATAAAAAAAATTTGATCTAGCGTTGAGGTTTCTCCCACCACATCAACACATTTATCAACTGAAACCTGATCCAATGAGTATGCGACATCATTGATGTTATCCTTAACTGAGTGGTCATTAGCATCAAGAAAATCTTGATCTCTTTCACCACGAGCATGATCTTCTACATTTGAAGTTTATGTATTTGGTTGTCGAGCCTTTTATCTAGAATTTGAAGGCATATCAAATGTGTCAGCTAAATTAGTCATTGTTGTTTTGATAGAAACTTTATTTGTAGAGCTAGTTACAACTGGAGCTGAAGTAATGTTAGTTGAAGGTCTTCTCAGCTCATATTTGTATACCCTGAAACAATCTCAAAAGATTTGTTAATACAATTGGTAACTAAATCAAGATCAAATAGCCAATCAGGACCATAGTCATTTACACTGGGTGTGTGTTCAGTAAAGGTCACATTGGCTGACTCCTTAACTATCCTGGTTTTGAGATTGTATACTTTATAAACCTTAGCTTGAGAAGAGTATCCACTGAAGTGTCCATCATCTAATTTCTTATCAAACTTGGCAATTTGATCTTTGGTATTCAAGATGGTGCAAGGACATCCAAATGACCTGAGAAAACTAATGAAATGCTTCCTCTTATAACAAACTCATAAGGAGTCTTAACATGTGTTTTAATCACAAAAAATATATTCTGCATATAGCAACAAGTGTTGACTACCTCGGCTCGGAAGGTGATGGGCAGCTTAGAGTCAGACAACATGGTTCTTGCAGCTTCAATCGATGTCCTGTTTCTCTTCTTAGCAACACCATTTTGTTGAGAAGTCCTCGAAGCACTGTATTTTCTTGTAATACCTTTTTCATCACAAAATGTATCAAGGTTTTAGTTCTTGAATTTAGTTCCTTGATTACATCTTATGGTTTTGACCTTGTGACCAGATTGATTCTCAATCCTTAGAATGAAATTTTTGAGAATCTCAGGAGTCTTATTCTTAGTTCTATGAAATAAAATCCAAGTGAATATTGTAATTCTTTTGTGATCACCAATCAATAATAGGTCCTTCCCAGACTCATTACACTGGTGGGGCCAAAGAGATCCATATGTAACAAGTGTAGGGGAGTAGTGATTGAAGTTCTTTTCTTTGGCTTCTAAGATACCTTCTTTGGCTTCCCTTTCAGGCATGCAACATAGTGGACATCACTTGTAAACTCTTTCTTTGGCAATCAACTTGCCAAATCATTCTTAATTAGTTTATTCATGTTTTTAAACTTTACGTGGCACTTTATTTTATGCCTATGGAAAGATTCATCCCTATTTTCTTTAGACATAAAGCATAAAAGTTCTCCGGAGGGAGATCTTTCTTAGAAGTCCATCTTGTACATGTTTCCCTTCCTGGAGACTCTGAGCAGGATGTGCTCATAAGGAATGACCACCCAGGCTTGAGAACAATGCACTCATACTCAGTGAACAACATGTTATAACTCTAATCACAAAATTGAGATACACTCAAAGATTGTATCCAAGCTCCTTGACAAAGTTTACCTTCTCAATGTTGAGCATACCATTTGTGATCTTGCCCCTTCCTGATATGTAACCACCTTCATGTCATCCGAAAGAAACTAGCCCTCTATCAATTTTCTCAAAATTTTGTACTAGTGACTATTGCCTGTCATGTGCATGGAACAACCACTATCAATGATCCATATATTTTTGTTTGTCTTTAGTTGTTCCTCCATAAAAGAGATAACTAGTTACATTTGAAAATCCAAGCCTTGCTTGTCTTCGGTTTATCATAAGAAGTTAATGGTAATGCAACAGTGATAGATCCTATAGTCAAGTTTTGAGGATCTTTTGCTATTGTTGATGGAGAACATTTAGTCACTTGGTTTTTCTTGGACTTCCACACTACCTTTGAATGCCTTGACTTGACCTTCAATACTACGGAAGCTTTAATGACTTCAGATGTTTCGATGACTAATCCTTCGGAAGATCTTACTAGCACTTCAGCAGGCTTCAGTGCTTCGGAAGTACTCCCTTCTTCCGAGACCAAGTTTTGTTCTGAAGGCAATTTTCCACTTGACTTCAAATTCATTTCGGAGCTTCCAAAGGAAACAGATTTTCCTTCCGAAGCTTGCTTCTTCTTGAAACTCATAGAAGTCTCTTTTTGGATTATGTGGAGAGTGCCTTTAGGATTGTGTGGACAATTCTTAGCAAGATGAGAGGAACTCTCACACATAACACATTGTAAATTCTTCATACTAAGAGCCTTCTTTTGTTAACAAGGCTGAACTTGATCACTTGCCTTCTTCATCTTTATCTTTGCAGGTGCAGTGGATGTCCTTTTAGGGTGAAGACTTCCTTTGGAGTTGGATGGTTCAGATGATGTAGCAGTGGTACACAGCTGATCAGTCTTCTTCTTGTTGCAAGGATGAGTGAGACTTAACTTAAGCTCCTAGTACTGAGTTTAGGTTAGTGTCTTCAGTCTTCACCACTTCAAAACCTATAGAGATGAAAACTTGTATCCGCTTAGAGTTGAAATGGTCTTGATCTCCAGAGCTTTCTTTTCTTTTCTTTTCTCTTTCTCTTTCTGATCAAGCTCTTTCTCATAGACTTGGTCATCACAGTCTTCTTACAATCCTCATAAGGATAATGATCCTTCTTAGATTCCACTTTTTCACGCTTCTCAAAGGTATTCTCCATTATCACTTCTTCATCCTCTTCAGTCAAGGAGTCTATGAAAGGAATCTTTTCTTCACAAGTTCCACACCTAGGAGATCTTATAAACAAAATGGTGTATGGAGGAGCTATCTCACTAGATCCCAGTCCATGCTTATTCTGATAATAAACTTCTGCATGCAAGGATATGGTAATGATGTTCTTGAAGGTTTCTTCTTGATGAACTATTGATACATATGTCCATATTTTATGAGCTAAATATAAATGTGTTTAATGTCTTACACATATGTAATGAATGGTTTGAATCAAATACGATATGTGGTTGATGCTTATAATGTTTAATATTTCATTGTATTATTGTGTGCTAAAGTATAATGAACTTACTATATGGGTTTTAAGTTGTTGTGCATAGTCGTTAGTCAATAATGATTGAGAAATGTGTTCAAACTTAGTTGTATGAGTCTTCATGCGAATGGACCATACTAATCGACCATATGTATGAATACATCATGCTAATGGACCAGTTGCACGATTGAACCAGGAGACTGGATCAGTCGCACGATTGAACCAGGAGACTGGATCAGTCGCATGATTGAGACATAAGATTGACTAGGTCACACAACTGAACCTTCAGTCGTGCGTATGGATCAATCGCATGATTCAGTCGCACGACTGAACCATGCTAATGGTTCAGTCGTACGATTGGAAACCCATAACCTATAAATACTACCTAATTCATGGAAAAATGTGAACACTTGAAGTATTTTGACACATACTCATAACCTAGCCATCTAGAGCGTCCAGAAAACCAATTCCAAGTTGATATTTCGCTTATGATCTTCTTCTACTCGTTCTTAACGTTTATTTAATCGTTAGATTGATCGGGATTGCATTCTCACTAATTGGATCGCCAATCAAATAGGATTCCGCACTATTTGATCTAGTTTCACGCATTATGAGTTAGTAGTCCGTACGTACACGGTCCTCTAACATGTGGTATCAGATCCTTGGATCTTGATTTTGCGTGTGATTCGATTAGTTTCGGTGTAAAAATCATGTTTTTCATTCAAAGGAGTCACTGTTGGAGTAAAATAGTGTTTTCAACGTCTCCAGGTTTCAATGTTTATGTTTTTGAACATATGGTAGATTAGGGTTCTTGAAAATTTGTATTTTTGTGTCAAAGATCCAAAAACCTTCCATTTTGCAAAAACAACAGCCTTCAGCCGCACGATTAGCTCAATCGTACGACTGAACTCAATCGCACACCCCATTCGCATGATTGAACTCAATCGTTCACTCATTCGTATGACTGAAAAACCCTAGTCTCTTGTCTCCAATCACAGACTCCATACGCACGACTGAATCCAATCGCACGATTGAATTCATTTGTACCCCTCATTCGTACGATTGATCCATACGTATAAGTCCATTCGCACGAGTGAGTTAGTCTAGTTTTAACGTCCAAAGTTTAAAGAGATGGAAGATCAGCTCTGTTCTTTTACTGCCGGAAGGGATTCTCGCATCCAGAACCTTCAACTTCTGGAAAATGAAATTGGGAATAACAATAAACCATAAAAACTTATAACGTTAGATGACTACCCACAATGGAAACAGAGGTTCGAGATCTATCTCAATGGAGTTGATCCAAATCTTTGGGATTCTATTGAGACAGGTTATAGTACGCCAGTCGGTGTTCATGGTGTTAAGTTAACTTTGGGAGGTATGAGTGAAAGTCAGATTACTAAGTACAATGCTGATAAGAAGGTGTAAGCTCTATTGACTCAGTCGACACCAAAAGATATCTTTCATCAGTTCTCTGAGAACAAACAAGTGAAAAAGTTATGACAGGCTTTGGAGAAAAGATATGATGGAAATGCAACATTAAAGGCATTGAAGGCAAAGGCTCTCAAGAAGGAGATTGATAACTTCTCACCAATAGGGAAAGAAAGCTTGGACGATATTATCAACAAATTCTACCATCTGATGAGTGAGCTGCACACTCATGGGGTAACAACGTCTATGGAAGATAAATTGTCATGCTTTGTTGATGGTTTGTCAGAGAAATGGGACTCGTTTGTCTCTAATCTGAGACAGAACAATAAACTTGCAAAGTTAGAAATAAATGACTTCATCTTGAAATTAAGGGAGGAGGAACTGGGGATGAAGTACAGGTCACAGAAGGGATCCTACGACCAGAATCCTTCATATTATAATTCATCTCCCACTACAACCAGTTCAAGAGCACTACTTCAAATTGCCTTTGTGTCTAGTTCAACAACTCCTACCGAAACCACAGCTTCAGGACCAGAAACACCAGGGCCAGCCCCTACCTAATATATAGTGCCTCAAGCCAATGGTGCTAAGTTGTAGACCAAGAATCTCAGAAATATCATCGTGGAATTTGCAAAGGAGCACATGGATCTTCTAGCAGCTATTGTCCATTCCTATGATGGTCTAGTTGCAGGCAAGATTGGAAATTGCCATCTTGCATATGAAGATTACGAGCATGTGGGCAAAAATGAACTAGAGAGAATGGATATAATGTGGGCTTTGCCTAGTGCTGTCAGAAGGGCGAAAAAGTTTATGAAAATGATAGGACATAATTTGGTAGCCATTAATGACACAACCTTTGGTTTCGACAATACCAAAGTTACCTGCTTTAATTGTGGTGAAGAGGGGCATTTCAAACATGAATGTGTAAAGCCCAAGAAAACAGGTAATGGAAATCCATTGTCAACCTTCAACCGTCAAGGCAAACCCACAAGCGGAGCTACCTCTTCAAGAAAAGAGACAAAGGCCTTGAATGCTCAAGGGCACGTAGGGCAGGATTGGACCTTCAGTTTTGTGTCTTCGGGTGAATCAAACATTGCCTTTGTCAAGGGATTGGATGATGGCTCTGCGAGTGAAGGTGAAATCACAGTTGAACAAGTAATGTTAGATAATGAAGTAGCTGTGAATGTGGTAAATCACCTGATTGAAGAAGAACTCAGAACGACATGTTAAGAATCTCCAGCATCTGAAGAGTCTAACTCTGCATTGATGGTTGATTCAGCTGATTCTTCACAGGTAAGTATGAAAGACCAACTTTTTGAAAATCATGCTTGTATTGAATGTAACAAATTTACAAAAAGCATTGATTTGAAATTTTCTAGGTTATTAGACCACAATAATAGCTTAATAAATGACTTACAATTGTGCACAGAAGCTAATCGTATTTTGAAACAAAATTAGTGCAGTTATAAAGAAAAAATAGAACATTTAGGTAAAAAACTAAGGTAAAAATTAAAGTTTTATTTAAATTCTTTGCAAGAAACAAAGAAAGAAAAAACAGTTTTAGAAGTCGAAGTCAATTTTTTAAAACAAAAACTGCACAGTTGGACCAGGTTGTCTCATATAGTTCAACACTTAGTGAAAGAGCGAAATAATGGGGAAGGGTTGGGTTACAAAGTAGTTCCACCACCACATGAGAGCATGTTGAATAGAAAACGTGGACCTGTAAATGACAACCCAATTAAGGATCATGTGGTGTTCACTCCTCTTGTTAGTGATCCTGATTCCACACGTAAACGGTGAAATCTATCACTAAACAGAAGGAGGCTACTTTGAAATCAAAAGGCAAGATGTCTAACAGAATTAGATGATGCATTTAAAAGGGTTAATGTAAGGTCAAGATCACCAAACTCTATTGCAGAACCAAAACTGACTAAACCAGTTAACCACACACGTGTTAGTAATTAAAATCCAACCAAAGGGCATATTAAAGATGTTCAGAAAGTCAAAACAATTAATTTTGTTAATAAAAGTGATACATATAAATAAGAAGTGACTAAACCCAACCAGACTCGTGTCGCACCGATGTCACACTCAACCCCACATAAATAGTTTCCTCAACATGTAGAAGCGAGATCATGCTACACATGTGGAAAGAAAGGACACATTTCTTCTAAATGTTCTTATTATCAGACTCCCAGATAGAAAAATGAACTTTATGATACTAAACCAAGTTCTTCAAAAAGGATTTCTATTACTCCACCAAAAAGAATTAATGAACCTAAAGTTCAAACTGTAAGCTGGTTGTCTGTTTGTCACAAATAGACCTTACACAAAACTGGCTTATGAAAGAAAAGTCAAGTCCATTGTGTAATAATGAGAACATTAAGAAGAATGATATGCCCTCACCCTCAGATGGATAGTGGGTTGATTTTATGATGTGTGATTCCTCTGGGTCACATAAGCTAGTTAAGGCTTAGGTCCCAAACCTAAAGTGATTAGTTCCTTTGAATGTGCAGGGTGTCCGTTACAGTGCTATCAAAAATACCTGGATTGTTGATAGTGGAGCGTCTGGGCATATGATTGGGAACTTATCTCTCCTTTTCAATGTCAAACAAATAAAAGAGGGACCTGTGTCACATGCTGGAAATAAAAGAGGATATATCGCTGCTCAAGGCGAAGTGGGAAACCAGAAAGTCAAGTTTGATAAGGTCAAATACTTTCAACAACTACAAAATTACTTGCTTTCAGTCTCCCAGATCTGTGACAAAGGATTCAAAGTTGTTTTTGACAACAAGAAGTGCTACGTATTGAAGAAGGACTATATATCCCGGAGGACAACATCTTAATGTCAGCTTCAAGATATAATGACTTATATGTCTTCGATCTATCAAAAGCCTCCACAACCGACCATGAAGTTCAATGCTTCTTGTCAAAGGCAACAGAGGGGGACTCAATATCTTGGCATAGGAGAATGGGACACATAATTCCATAGAAGATGAATCATCTGATCCAGAATGATTTAGTGAATGGAGTAAATGTCAAGAATTTTCAACTTCCAGATTTTTGTGTAGCGTGTAAGAAAGATAAATAGACCAAGAAGTCTCATAAATAAAAGAACGTAAATTCCATCGACATGCCTCTCAAACTTCAAAATATGGATCTATTTGGTCCTGTCAACACCAAGAGCATCATTAGTGATTTGTACTTTTATATATTCACTCATGATTACTCAATATTCTTCTTAGTTCTCTAGAAAGATTAACATATTGTCTTTATGTGTCTTTTTACTATTTGTAATAGTATTGGGACTAGTTTTGTAATTTTTTTAGTTTTTTGTTTCATTATAAATAGATTAGATTGTTGCAATTAGTAAGAAAGACGAAAACTGCTTATTTACTTTGTAATTGTCTTTGCTTGATATTAATGAAACTGTGAATTTTGTGGATATCTTGCTTGATTTGATTACTTTGTTTGTGTTTCTTTGAATTGTGTTCATAGATCATCACAGATTGATACATTTGATCCTATCATTGGTATCAGATCACTTGGTAGAGTGATCTTTGAGTTTTGTCAAACTGTCAAACTCAAAAATTCACTGAATTTGTGATTGATAGACAATTCAATTGAATTTTTGTGGATTTTAGATGTGTTTCATCATCAGAAACATGTTTTAAAGCACAATTAGCAATGAAATTCATCAAATTCGAGATAATTTGTTGAATTTGTGTTCGGAAAGCTCATTATTTTTTGAACTGAAAATCACAAAATCGATTGATTTGTTATTAATATTGAAAGAAATTGATGTTATAAGAATGATTATTGGTAAAAAAACGTCTAATTGGAAAGTATTAATCCAATTCATCAACTTTTGAAGAAATTCAAAAGATTTGAGTTTGTTATATTCATATGAACATGATGAATGTGGCGCATTAGGGTTGAAGTTTGCTGAAAAATTGTCTAAGTGTTAGGCATTTGACTATTCTTTAGCCGCTTTAACACTGTTTAGACGTTTTCAGTTCAGTCGTTTGACTACTGTTGAAGAGTAAAAGTCCAGACCCATCATCATTGTTGAGACGTATGAGAATTGTTTTAGATGTTTGACAACTGTTGAGGCGCATTACAACCGTGTAGGCGCATCACAACTGTTCAGGCATTTTACTACTGTTCAGACGCATCAATTTGGGCGTTTTGGAAAATTTAACTAAGGTAATCCCTTACACGTTCCTCAACTTAGGAGCATCAACAGTTTGGGTGTTTGATTACTATTCAGGCGTATCACCCTTGACACTTAGATTTTTTTAGAAAGGAAAATTTTTCAAAAACTTTTTCATTTTTTTTCTTAATTCAAAAATCTAAGAAAAACAACAAAAATATAAGAATGGTGAAGTCAGAAGATTCTGAAAATAGAGTTCCAAAACTTAAAAATAGAGCTGATTTCAAAAATTGGTCTCTTCTGTTGAAACATCACTTAAATTCCATTGATACTGATCTTTGGAAATCCATAGAGAAAGACCATACATTCCTATAATCATTGATGGACCTAAAAAAGGGTTTGTATACACTAAAGATTCTCAAGAACCCTATCCTGAAGATGGTCTTCAAAGAGATGATTTGAGAAGAGTAAAGAATGATATCAAAGCATGTTCCTTGATATGTAAAGGACTACCTCTGGAATTTCTTGCACGGCTTGATGGATATCAAACTGGATATACCATGTATAAAGCCTTAAAGACCATTTGTGAAGGAGGCAAGGAGATTCAAAATCTCAAGAAACAAAAGTTGAAAAGACAATTAGAATTGTTTCAACATTTGTCTGGAGAAACCATAAACCAGATGATGAACAGATTTGTTCAACTTACAGCTGAGATGTCAACAGTTGGTATTAAGCCTGATCTTGAAGATCTAAATCATAGACTACTCAATGCTTTACCCTCATCATGGAAACAAACAGTAACCTTACTAAAGCATACTGATAAGTTCCCTGTAGATCTAGATCTACTTATTGCCAAGATTGAATCAGTAGAGATTAATGAAAGCTCAAGGAACAATGATAAAGCAGCATCAATGTCTCAGTATCAGTTTGTTGCTTCTCTAGCAAACACAGTTGAAAATGCATTCATGAAAAAAAGTGAGAAATTTACAGAAGAAGAAGGAGATATATTTGTTGGAGCAGGATTTTTCACTGATTCATCATTCACTAGTTCTCCCGCTTACACAACACAATCTCATTCTCAATCTCTCCTAAATCTCAGTCAAACATCCAATGTTCAAACAGACACTTCTTCATCTAACTCTGCTAAATCTAGCAAAGTTAAAGATGTGATAAACATCCTATTAGAGGATGAAGAGTCTATAACTGCATTCACTGCATTTATGGCTAGTTTTCAAGCATATCAATGTAGCCATTTAACTCAATTAGACCTTGTTTTGCAGGATTTGTTTGAAATGGATCCTGAAGATGTGGAAGATATGGACTTAAACTGGCAAATGGTGATGATTGCTTACAGGACACAAAAACACTCATATGTCAATAGGAAGTACAAGCCAAGTGCTAACAAGATAGTTGGGTTTGATAAGTCAAAATCTAGGTGTTTTAACTGTAACAGTTATGGCCATTTCTCAAGAGAATGCAAAGCTCCAAGGAATAATGGAGGAAATGCTCAATCAAGTTCTAGCAATCAAAGGTTTCAACCAGCTCAAAAGACTTTTCAAAAGCCTTATCAAAGTCTTCCTATGCCTAAGCTTAAAGATGAAACAAAATCATCTGATGAAACCAAGAAAGCTTTAGTAGTCAGCATTAAAGATGGTTATCATTAGAGTGCATATGCTAAACAGTTTACTAATAAATTAACATCAAGTTTATCTCTTGTTCCAGAAATTCAAGGAGAAGATTGGTCAGAAAATAATGATCTAAAGGTGGAAGGTGAGAATGAAGAAGATGACTATGATTGGAGTGAGAAATTGGATCCTAATAAGGATACAGATGAAGTAGCTCTAATGGCACAGTTTGATCAACCTAAGGATGAAATTTCATCTTCAAAATCTGAAACCTTATCTCCAAAAATCCCTGAAATACCATGTGAAGTGAGAGAAAAACTCTGCACAAAATCATGCTATGAACATGTTGACTACTATACAACATGCTCATATAAAATCTGTGAGAAACTAAAACAAGAAGAATCAATGTATAACAAATTAAAATCTGATCATAAAACAACAGATCAAAAGATTATCTCGGTTCAAACTTCATGGAACAAAACACTAAAAGAATTAGAAATTATTTCTTGGAAGAGACTATCAAAAATCATAAACAGGAAAAGATAGCACATGCTACTAATCAATTGGATCTTGCTAAAGTAAAAAGTTCAAAAATGATTGTGGAAAAATTGGTAAGTGAAAGAAAAGATAATCAGAAAGAAGGTTAGGTTACACTCACGAACCAATGCCTGAATCTATTACAAACACTTTACGAGAAAACTTCAATACACATGATCATTCTCCTAAGAATAAAGCTAAACTTAAAGCTTCTCAGGTCAAAAATAAGAATTCAGAAGAAGAAAAGGAAAATGTACAAGTTTTTGTTGAAAATGATCAAGGAAATATTAAAAATGGTCATCCAATCAAGATAAAATCATATGAACCTAAACAAACAAAACAAAACACTTTTGATCAAATTAATTTTGTATTAGAAGAAGTGAAAGTTCAAAGCAAAGATAAACAACATGTAGGAACATCAGAAGATTCAAACACTATTAATCTAAAACAAGTTCAATCTGAAAAGGAATCTTCTTCTGACGATGTTCTATCTGAAAGTAAACCATGTTCTTCTAAGTCAAAGACTCAAAGAAGAAGAAAGAAATTATTAAAATTAAAATATGAATAAAACAAAAGTTCAGAAAAGTTGATCGAAGCAACAAATGAGGCAACAAAACTCAAACCAATAAAATTTGTGTGAGCCGGTTTGTTAAATATGAATTCTCTTCAAAACAACAAGGTAAATATTATGAACAAATTTCACTCTGATCTGAAATAAAGTTTACATTCTAAGACTTCCACTGTAGCAAAAAGATTTGTTCATAAGAAATTCGAGAAGGAAGTTCATGTTAAACACATGAAAAACAGTTGGGCACAAAATCAAAATGTGAAAAATGAAAAACAACATTTTAACTATTTGACACCAAAATATAAAAATGAATCAAATACAGTGTCAATGTCAAAAGTTAACAAACAGTTGTTTATAACCCCACAAAAGTACCATGAAATATGTGATATGAAAAACCACAATACTGCTGAGTGCTATTTCAACAAGTACTATCACAAATGTGACATGAGAAATCATTCTACAACGGATTGTTATTTTAACAAATAATGTACTTATTGTGATGAGACTCACAATACTGCAAATTGTTACTTTAGAAAGAGATCACCTAAAAGAGGATTTGCAAACTCAAACAGGAGCAAAGGTTATGATAATCCTCAATATATGAGAAATCAAACTGATGGATTGAAAAAATTAACAAATCAACCTTCTTTAGGTTTGAGATCTTTTGAAAAGAACAATTATGTGAGATATAAACAAAATGTGCAAGATCAATTCATACCAAGATCTATAAGAATGGCTAATAAAAATGTTAGTCATCAATTGTGTCAAAAATTAATCAATAAAATGGTATGAATGTTGTCAAAAATAACACAAACAATTTCCAAAACAAGATTGGTAATTCATCAAGAATAAACCTGATTTGAATAATCTTCATTACAAACAATTTACCATTGTTGATAAATTTGGAAAACCCAAGACCATCTCGGCTTGGGTGGATATGTCAATTTAATTTTCTTGTTGTGCAGGTACGCCCAAGAAGACCACTTAATAAATGGTATGTGGATAGTGGGTGTAGTCGGCATATGACAGGAAATCGTGCCTTGTTACAAGATTTTAAGTTAAAGGATGGAACGCATGTCACTTTTAGTGGTGATGCAGGAGGAAAAATAACAGGAGAAGGTACAATATCAAATGGGATAATAAGCTTTGACAAAGTCAACTTTTGTTCACAGTTGAACTTTAATCTTTTAAGTGTATCCTAAATATGTGATAAATCATATTCTGTTCTTTTTGATGATTCATTCTGTTATGTTTTGAAGCCAGGTTTTCATATAAGAAAAGATTGGGTAATTGTTACAACTAAAAGGGATAGAGATGTATACAAGCTGGATATGTCTCGAGTTGATCATTCAACTGAAATAATTTGCCTAATTGCTAAAGCATCAAATGATGAAAGTCAGCTTTGGCATAGAGGTCTCGGACATTCAAATTTCAAGAATGTGAACAAGCTTGCATCAAGAAATCATGTCATTGGACTTCCATCTAAGAAGTTTGCAATGACTAATCACTGCTCATCATTTTTAAAGGGAAAACAACACAAAGCGTCTTATAAGACCAAACTCATAAACTCAACTTTTAAACCTCTTCAAATGTTACATATGGACCTTTTTGGACCAACAAATGTCAAGATTATTGGACGAAAATCATATTGTTTAGTTATCATTGATGAGTATACAAGATTTTCATGGGTTTTCTTTTTGTATGCTAAATCTAAAATGGCTGAATTACTGAAAGAATTTATCATTAAAGTTGAAAATCAATTAGAAAATAAAGTGAAAATAATAAGAAGTGATAATGGAACAGAACTCAAAAATGCTAACATTGAAATGTTTTGTGCTCAGAAAGGGATAGCTCATTAATTCAATGCTCCCAGAACTCCTCAACAAAATGGAATTGCTGAAAGGAAGAATAGAACATTAATTGAAGTTGCTCGTTCTATGTTAGCTTATGCAAAGATTCTTATATCTTTTTGGGATGAAGCTATATCAACTGCGTGTTTTATTCAAAGCAGAATCTTAATTTTGAAAGGTAAAATGAAAACTACTTATCAGTTAATGTTTGGCACGAAACCGAACATAAACTTTCTAAAATCATTTGGTTGTCCTGTTATGATTCTTAATTCAAATGATCAATTAGGAAAATTTGATACAAAATCTGATAATGGATTTTTCGTTGGATATTCATCTGTTCTAAAAGCCTATCGAGTGTATAACTCTAGGACAAATATAATTCTTAAAACGTTCAACATTAATTTTTTGGAAAATTCATTCCCATCAGTTTCAAATGGTCCTGCATGGTTATTTGATTTAGATTCATTATTAAACTCTCTTCAATCTAACTTGTTTAATCAATCAAATTGTCTTGATTCTACTAAGTAAGAAGATATCAGAGGAGATCTTGGATCTTTCAGTGAGGATTCAGATTCTGACTACCCAGATGATTCTAGCTCAGACTATCCATTTTTGTCATTTGTCAAGGATTCAACAATATGATTCAATGACAGTGATCATGTTAATTCAGCTTCAAATCATGCAATCTCAATTGATGAGGAAGAATCATAACCAATTCCTAATAATGGTAATGCGTTTGTGCAACCTGAGTCTAGCACATCATCCATCTCTGGTGATGCGGTTGATACTGGTAACTTTGATTATGTTATTAACTCACCAACTCAAGTTCCAAACATCAATCCACATTCTTCTAATTTGTTACACGAGCTCTCCAACTTAAACCAAACAAATCTGGATGTTAATGTTCAATGTGATGAGATTCCAACATCTCATATTCATAATAATCGTCCAATTTCTTAGATTATTGGTCCACTGAAAGAGAGAACAACAAGGAATAAATAAGAACAAGAAAAATTGTGCTTATACTCTTGTTTTTTTCTCCAATTGTTCCTAAACATGTTACTGAAGCATTAAAGGACAATGGTTGGATAAAAGCTATGCAAGAAGAATTACTTCAATTCCGCAAACAAGAAGTGTGGAATGTAGTGGATTTACCTAAAGGAGAAAATGCCATAGGCATAAAATGGTTGTCCAAATAAGACTGATGATCGTGGTGTAGTAATAAGGAACAAAGCAAGACTTGTTGCACAAGGATACACACAGGAAGAAGGGATAGATTGTGATGAGGTGTTTGCACCAGTTGTTTCATTCATGAAATTTAAGGTGTATCAAATGGATGTAAAGGGTGCCTTTTTATATGGTCCAATCACTGACAATGTGTTTGTGAAGAAACCTTCGGGCTTTGAGGATGCATGATTTCCACATCGAGTGTATAAGCAAAGTAAAGCTTTGTATGGACTTCATCATGCCCCAAGAATTTGGTACGAGACATTATCACAACACTTAATCCAACATATTTGGTCTCTTATGTGTGCAAGTGTACGTTGATGATATCATATTTGGTTCTACCAGTCCAAAAATATGCAATAAATTTGAAGAAATCATGAAATCTCGGTTCCAAATGAGTTCTATAGGAGAGATTAATTTCTTTCTTGAACTTCAAGTCAACCAAACTGACGATGGAATTTTTATCAATAAAGAGAAGTTTGTTGACAAACTCTTGAAGAAATTTAAGTTGCAAGACTACCAGTCCATACGAACTCTAGCAGATGTTAACACCGCGATTGTACCTGATCCAAAAGGAAAATCTATTGACCAAACGTTATACACATCAATGATTGGTTCTTTGATGTATCTTACTGCATCTAGACCAGACATTATGTATGTTGTTTGTGTTTGTGCCAAGTATCAATCAGACTTGAAAGAATCACATTTAATTGATGTCAATAGAATATTCAGGTATCTCAAAGGTAAACCAGCTTTAGGGCTTTGGTATCCTTATGAGGGTAACTTTGAATTACACAGATATACACATAGTAATTATGGTGGTTGTTGTCAAGATAGAAATTCTACTTCGGGTGGATGTTAAGTTCTCCGTCCCAGATTAGTCTCATGGCAATGTAAGAAACAAACAAATGACTCTGTTTCAACTGCAGAAGCTGAGTACATTGCTTCATCATGAGGATGTTCTCAAGTCCTCTGGTTGCAAAATCAACACTGGATTATGGGTTAATTTTCTTAAAACATCTATTTACATTGATAACACTGTAGCTATGTTCATTACAGCTAATCCTGTTCAACATTCAAAAACAAAACATATCGAAATTCGATATCATTTTCTCAGAGATAACTCTGAAAAAGGGTTGATCATATTGATTCAAATTGCAACAGAAAAACAATTGGCAAATCTATTTACTAAAGCCTTCCTACGAGAACGGTGTGAGTATTCAGTAGAATCAATTGATCCTATTAATCATATGTGAACCCTTTAAATCAAATGATCATCATAAGTGTTCCTCTCAATGTTAATTGCTGGTTTTATTTTGGGTGTGTGTGTTTTTTTGGTCATAGAAAAACCAAATACAAAAGTATAAATCAAAACTCCAAAAATATAGTCTTTTTCTATTGTCAGTTCATTGTTTAGAAAAGAATCTGTTTTGCAATATGTGAGAAATGATAGTACATTAGTGAGATCAGTTGGATATTTCACTCATTAATAAAGTTTGACATGATCAGATATGATGTGTAGACACTATCATGCTATTATACTGAAAAAGTAAATTCTTGAGATTCACTAAATATGTATTCATCCGAGTACTTTTGAGATGTTTTGGCTTATCAGATTGACTGTTTGTTAAGTAACACAACTCACACCTGATGGTGATGTAAATATTCATGAGATTTGTTACAATGTAACACCCTGAATTTTTATTTAAACCAAATGAAAAGAAAAGTAAATATAAAGAATAGATACTGGGCACAAGTGGAGGGGGATAAAGTGTACAAAGTACAAAACCTTTTTATTTTAAGGTTTAAAGGGGACATGGCTGCCCATCTCTTCTTCACCCTCTTCATTCGGCTGAAAGGAAGAAAGAAGAGAGAGAAAGCCCTCGGTTGTAGAGAGAGAAAGAGGAAGAAGCAGCTACAAAGTGTTTGTTTTCGGGATTTAAGAGCTGAATTGAAGGTGGGTCTCGAACTTGAAGTGTGTTGCTCAAAGGCTGCTCAAGGTGAGTTTCTAGAACCCCTCTAGACTGATTTTTCAACGCTTTTAGGGCTATTATGCATACTAAGTAAACATTTTGAGAGTAACCATGGGTCTACAGCCTTATGTTTAAAATGATGTATGTATGTATGTTTTGGAGTTGGTTTAGGGGTTAGTATTTATGTTTAGCATGCTTAGGTGCCCTTAGTATGTTAGATCTGTGCTAGGGTATTATAAGAATGTTAATCGGGTGATATTGGTAGCATAGATAACATTTTGGAATGTTCTGATCAACATGAACAGTGGCCCATGCGCCCAGCATGTTGGCCATGCATCTAAGTGTTGGCCATGCGTCTAGAGCTGGACAAAGTATTCAACCATAAGAAGCAACTGGTGGCCATTACTAATAAGATGAAGAGAATAGGCTAAGGAGGATGATGCTTTCACTTGTGCGGGTGCAGTGACCCCTAAAGGTATCCAAGTTTAAGTGCAAGATCAAGGAAGAGGTGAGACACTGTTACCCATAACTGTTCGAGAAGCCACAAGTTTCGGGGATGAAACCACTTTAAGGGGGTAGACTTGTAACACCCTGAATTTTTATTTAAACAAAAGGAAAAGAAAAGTAAATAGAAATAATAGATAATGGGCATAAGTGGAGGTGGATAAAGTGTTCAAAGTACAAAACCTTTTTATTTTAAGGTTTAAAGGGGGTATGGCCGCCCATCCCTTCTTCACCCTCTTCATTCAGCTGAAAAGAAGAAAGAAGAGAGAGAAAGCCCTGGGTTCTAGAGAGAGAAAATGGAAGAAGCAGCTGCAAAGTGTTTGTTTTTGGGATTTAAGTGCTGAATTGAAGGTGGGTCTCGAACTTGAAGTGTGTTGCACAAAGGCTGCTCAAGGTGAGTTTCTAGGACCCCTCTTTACTGATTTTTCAACGCTTTTGGGGCTATTATGCATACTAAGTAAACATTTTAAGAGTAACCGTGGGTCTACAACCATATGTTCGAAATGATGTATGTATGTAGGTTTGTTATAGAGTTGGTTTAGTGGTTAGTATTGATGTTTAGCATGCTTAGGTGCCCTTAGTATGTCAGATCTGTGCTTGGGTATTATTAGAATGTTAATCGGGTGATATTAGTAGCATAGAAAACATTTTAGAATGTTCTGATGAACATGAACAGTAGCCCATGCGCCTAGCATGTTGGCCATGCGTCTAAGTGTTGGCCATGAGTCCAGAGAGGGTCCATGCGCCTAAATAGTGGCCTATGCGCCCAGCATGTTGGCCATGCGCCTAAGTGTTGGCCATGCGCCCAGAGGTGGACCTGGTGCATAAATAGTTCCAATGCACCCAAAGTGTTGAAACGACTAAGTGACCATGCGCCTGCATAGTGGTAAAGCGCCTGAACATGGCAGAAATGCCCAAATAGTGCCCATGCGCCCAGATTGTTTTACACTTAGAATTTTTAGGCTCCTATGCCTAAAAGGTCCCATGCGCCCATCTTGGACTTAGTATTTTCTAAGTGGTTTTAAGGGGGTAAATAGGGAGATAGGCCTGGTTATGATGTGATGACTTATGCTTGATGTGTGTGTGTGTGATGTGTTATCTTTCTTGGTCAAAGAGTTTTCAAAACGTACATATTATGTTTTATAATACCTTATGTATGAATTTACGTGGTGTGATGTATGAATGAATAAATTAACGAACGTAATGTATTATGCAATGTAAAGTAGAGAATAATGAAAGTGGAACCCAATGATGGTGTGCAGGCACGAATGTCCAACTGTGGTGGCTGGCCATTGATGTGGTGCCTCGTGTATAATAGTTACCCACATTGTTAGGGGTGTAGTACCTATATTGTTGGGGGTGCAGTACCCACATTGTTAGGTGTGTAGTACCCATATTATTGGAGGTGTAGTACCCACATTATTAGGGGTGTAGTACCCACATTGTGGGGGTGTAGTACCCATAATGTTGGGGGTGTAGCGTATGATAAAGTGTAATGACCTAAGAAATGAATGAATGAACGAACGATGATGAAGATAATAATGATATTATCTACGTGTACATATGTTGTGTGAGCATGTATGAAAGTATACTATGACTTGAAATAAAGTAAAGAACGTTTTTTATGAAAGTAAAGTATTTTATTATAAAAACTAGAACTCACTCAGCGTCATTGACTTTTGTATGCATGATAGTTGGCAGGTATTTTGTTGATGCTGAGCAGTTGCAGGCATGGATGCATAAGCTACTCGGAGCATTTTGAGTCTGACATCCACAATTTGTCATGTTATTTTATTTTGAGATGTAAACGAATATTGTAAACGAATGAAATGACATGTTTTTAGCTATTAATGAAAGTTATAAATTCTGCTGCAAAATAAATGTATGTTTTAAAATGTTTTATGTGCGATGAATGTCCAACTATGAGGTGCCCGGGAACGGGGCCTTACATACAAGCATCATTTCACTTCTTTGTTATGAGTCATCATAGACCTGAAGTGATGAGATATCCTTTGTTGTAAGTCATTACAGACCTGGATATACACTTTGATGCAAAAGATGCCAATGTGCACAATCTATTCAAATGGATAGTTAAAGTTGATCAAATGGTTATCCATGATCATCTCTATTCATTTAAGTAACATGAGCTCTGATTAAACATATGTTTGAGGTAATAAGTTGAGTATGTGTTCTTCCTTGCATGTGTTGATGATAGTTGAGCTCTCTACATATAACATAATCAATCCAAGAATTGAAAAAGTAAGTGAGCTCATATTTTGTGATAAACACTCATTGTCTGTCCTTAGATATTGTGTCTCCTTTGCTGTGATATCACTGACGTGGAACACACTTGATCAGAATTTATTCACTGTCTATGACTATCCATAATTTTTTATATTTTAATGTGCTCATCTTAATTAATATGATCTCACTGCAGACATTAATTCTTGTTGATATTAGATTTTGATTCTGCTTTCATTTTGATTTTATGCATGTTTTCTGTGTGTGAAGGCAATGTCACAATGAGTTGTGTGATCTTATTATGTACCTTAGGAAACTTATAAGTTGTTTCAACTTAAAAGTTTAGGGGGAGTAATAAGTGGAAGAGTTTTTTCTTAGAAAATCAAAATAAAAGAAAGTTGAATTGAAAGGATGATGCTATATGTTTAAAGTATATGTGAGTGTGATCATGTTCAAATGATAATACGAACCTATATAAAATTGCAAGTGGAAATGCTTCTCTCAAAGTTGAGAAATAGAGGTTTGATTATGTTTTATAGACTAAAATGAAGGGAAAGAGAAATTTTCAAAATTTAAACAAGTTAAGAATTAAAAGAAATATTGTTGAAAAATAAATTTGGGTATGCAAAATATAAAAAGTTCAAATTTGAAGGGCTAAAATGTAAATTTTTGAGAAATTCAAAATTATGCGTATCATGCTTAAATATTAGTATGAAATATTTCTAATGTGTTGAATAGTGTGCAGGTGAAGAAATTTGAAAAACACAAGTGTAAGACTCATCAAAGTCAACTCAAAGTTAACTAATGCGCCTAAATAGTATTCATACGTCTAAATAGGAGCATGATGAACTTTCGTGAATTTTATACAAGTGTTTGGGCGTTTTTCATATTCCCATGCGCCTAAACAGTTGCAATAAGTCCATGAGTTTAACCAAGTGTTTAGGCGTTTCACTCAAACCCATACGCCTAAATAGTGAATGAGTTTGATTTTAACTGTGTTAGACATTTAAGAACTTCAGACAGCTGAACAGTGCAAATGCGGCTCAACAGTGCAAATGCGGCTCAACAGTGCAAATGCGGCTGAACAGTGCAAATGCGGCTGAACAATGCTTATGCGCCCGAAGAGTTCTCATGCGTCTGAACAGTTCTCATGCGTCTGAGTCCATACAGCCAAACAGTGCTCATACGTCTTGTTATTTTGTGAATTTTAGGGTTTCATACACACAAATAGTGCTCATGCATCTAAAATTTCACTTAATATATATTGAACACTTACACTGTTTTTTCATTCACACTCAAAATTCTCTGAAAACAAAAATTCTCTGAACTATCGACACTCTGTCTTCATCAATCTAGCAGATTATCAGTGATTGAAGCAAATCCTTGTTGATTGTTAGATAGTATTTGAGTTCATAAACTTAAGTTTGTTATTCAAGTCAGTAGATTTTGGTTAAAACATGATGATTGACATAGGCGTTGAATGCTATTCAAGGGTTCGAACACTATAACATTCAATGTTTAAATTATCCCATCTTAACCATATGAAAATGATTTTGGATTGTTGATGTATATCAAATTTCAATCAATTATATTGTTTGTGAACTGAAATTGAGAATGATTTTGATAAGAGATTGCTCTGTCTGTTCTTCGAAGGAAGAAGAAGAAGATGAATAGACAAATTTAATTTTTGAATAAAAATAGAAATAATTTTTTTAAATAAAAAGTAGAAAAACTCAGAATTCAAATAATGAATTGATAAAATGATGAATTCAAAATGAATAAATTTAAGAGTTTCACAAATATAAATTCATTAGTCAAAAGTCAAAATCATATGTCAAAATTGAATTCAAAATTGCAATTTTATATGCAAATAATTAAAGTCATTAATCAAAATTTAACGTTCTAATATACTTTATCTCTATATTTTCGTAGATGGTCGCTTTAAAAGTTGAGCCTAAACACTATGTTGCTGCATTCTTAGATGAAGAAAATAGGGAAGGAGCTGGTTATGAAAATTCTATTCGATTTCTCCTAGGAACAAAATATGCCTATGCATTGTGTGCTAGACCTTTGATAAATGCAAGATTAATCAAAAGATTTTTGGAGAAGAGCAAACATAGAAAGAGATGAAGAAGGGAACAAAGTTTTAAGAGCATTTATTACTTCTAATAGAATGCTTGAAGTCTCCGAACAAGCAATAAGAACAGCTCTTAAAATTGGAGAAAATGACCCACAACAATTATCTGAGTACACTTTTAATCAATGTAGAGAAGTTTTTCTACAAATGGGCCATCCAGATCATTTTCCAAAGAAAAAAATTTCAAAGCTAGAGTGTATAAACACTGGAAACTTCTGTGTTATATTTTTCAACATTGCATGTCCAAACGAAGTGCAGGTTTGGATTCTTCCTAGTGGACATTGCATCTCCAATTCTTGCTTTAGCCACTAATAGAAGGTTTAGAATGGCTAAATGGATAATGAATGATTTTATTTTCAATCTTGAAAGAGGAAAGAGAAATATATACTTAATGTATCCTAGATTTCTCCAAATACTTATTAATAAAGAAAATCCAGACTTATATATGGAAGGAGTTGAAGGTGATAAACTGCAATTGGAGCACCTGTCTGAATCTGTTTATAAAAGACTGGCTATGATCACTGGTGCTCAAACCATTCCTTTATTTGATTACATAAGGAATGTATCTATGGATGAAGTAGACATAAATCAACTACACTTTCATTTATCTCAAGATGAACCAATAGATCCAAATGATCTTATTAAGGATTTTGTTGATGATATGATAGATGATGATGATGAAGAAAATGATGATGAAGCTACTGAAAGCTCATCAGAAGATGAAGATGATGATAATAATAATGATGATGATAATGATGGGGCAACTCAAGCACATCAAGAAGCTATGAATGAAAGGAATGATGAATGTAATGTCAATGAAAATCAAACTTACATTTGCACTTTCCCCCGAAAGTCAGTAAATAAACTATGTTCCCTCGGGTGCACAAGCCCTACTTCGATATATGGGTACCCTTTAGTCGCATGGCCTCCCAGGAGACTGAGCATAATGCGAATGAACACCAGGTGAATGGGCCCTATGCGAATGGACCCAATGCGGATGAACACAATGCGGATGAGTCCCATGCGAATGGAACTAATGTGGATGAACACTTGTGTGAATGAACCTAATGTAGATTAACCTAGCCGAATGGACCCTCAGTCGCATGACTCCCCATGCGAGTTGGCCCTCAGTCGTACGACTCACAATCGAATGGACTCCAGTCGCACGACTCACATGCGAATGAACCTCAGTCGCACTCCTTTCGGCCGTATGGCCTCCAGTCGCATGCCATACAGTCGCCTAACCCTAGCTGATGCAAAATGTAGTTCATCCCGAACCCAATCTGCACTATTCGGCCTCCAAACACTCACAAACTTGTTCTAAGCCCAAATCAACCATCCTAAACCTTAGAAACACATACCACAACACCATTCAATCACACACAAGCCTGAAAACAAACTCCACTCGCATCACACACAAACATATACATACGGGTTCAACACCGACATTTCATAACGGGTTTTACTATGTGTTCTAGCCCAAAATCAGTTGAAAACGTTGTAAAAGAGGGGTCCTAGAACTCACACAAACAACACCTTTGAGTAGAGCTTCAATCCAACCCGATACACTTCAACTTTCCCGCTCGAGTCCACGAAAACCAAGCTTGAAACCCCTCTTTCTCTCTCTTTTCTCTCTTGTCTAAATTTTGTGAGTGTGGGGGAAGATAGTGGGCTGCCCTCCCCTCTTAATCCCCCACTCTTCCAATCTTTCTCTTGTGTGGGCAAGTTTGGTCCCTCGACTTTGGACTTTATTTCTTTTCATTCTCTTTTCTTTCTTTGTTTGGCTTCAAGGGAAATAGCCGAGTGTTACAAGTCCACCCCCCTTAAATAGGTTTCGTCACTAAAACCTATTATTCTTCAAATAGATGTTGGTAATGTTGTCTCATATCTTCTTAAGTCTCCCATGTAGAATCGGATCCCTTCATGTGCTTCCACTGTACACACACAAGTGGAACCACCTTATTCCTTAGCCTCTTCTCTTTTCAATCAATGATTTCCACTAGTTGCTACACATACTTGAGCCGTTCATCTACCTCGATATCCTCCTGTGGTACAATCATATCCTCGTCTGCTAAACATTTCCTTAGATGAGATACATGGATTGTCGGGTGATTTCCACTTAACTCATCTGGTAACTCCAACCTATAGGCCACCTCTCCTACTCAAGCAACGATTCGGAAAGGCCCTATATATCTCGGGCTCAACTTACCTCGCTTTCTTAACCGAATAATACCCTTCCAAGGAGAGACTTTCAACATGACCCTGTCTCCCATATTGAATTCAATTGGTCTACGTCGTTTATCAGCATATGACTTTTGTCTATCTTTGGCTGCCTTCATGAAGGCATTGATCCTTTCAAGCTTCTTAGCCGTAGCTTCGATCACCTCGACGCTCCCTAACTCTTTCTCACCAATATGACCCCAACAGACGGGTGTGCTGCATCTCCTACCATATAGCATCTCATAAGGAGGCATACCAATACTCGCATGATAACTGTTGTTATATGAGAACTCAGCTAACGCTAAGTGGTTATCCCAACTTCCTCAAAAATTGATAACACATGCCCGAAGCATATCCTCCAAGGTCTGAATGGTCCTTTTTGACTGACCATCTGTCTGAGGATGATAAGCCGTGCTAATCTACAACCTCATCCCCATAGCATCATGGAAATTCTTCCAAAATTTTGATGAAAACCGGGTGTCACAATCAGACACTAGACACCGGTACACCATGATGAGTTACAATCTCCTTAATGAAAAGATCCGCCAACCTCTCGGATGAATATGTCTCGTGGATTGGTAGAAAGTGAGCACTCTTTAACGGACGATCTACAACCACCCATATAGTATCATACCCTTTCGGGGTACACGGCAGCTTTGTGATGAAATCCATGGTGATGTGCTCCCACTTCCATTCCGGTATACCCAAAGGTTAGATCTTCCCAAACGACTTCTCATGTTTGGCCTTCACCTGTAGACAAGTAAGGAATTTACTCACATACTCCACCACCTCTTGTTTCATACCCGCCACCAATAATCTTTCATCATGTCATGATACATCTTTATGGCACCGGGATGAATAGAGTGTCGAGTCTTATGATCTTCATCCAAAATCTTCACCCGTAGATCCCCAAAACAAGGAATCCACATCCTTAGGAATCGAGTTCTAACACCAAGGGTGTTTTCACCCAATTCTGCGACCAGACCACGTTGGCTTTGCCCGGATGGTAATGGATCTCGCAATCATAATCTTATATAAGCTCCACCATCTCCTCTGCCTCATTTTCAAATCCTTCTACTCAAAGAAGTACTTCAAGCTCTTGTGGTCAGCGAATATGGTGCAATTCAACCCTTAAAGATAGTGCCTCCAAAACATTAGCGCAAAGACCACTGTTGCTAGCTCCAAGTCATAAGTAGGATAATTGACCTCATGAACCTTCAACGGTCGGTACACATAGGCTCTAAACATCCCTCTCTACATTAACACACACCCCAACCCTGAGTAGGAACCATCAAAATAAACCACTAGATCTTCACTTTCGTCGGGTAATGACAGGACAGGAGCTTGAGTCAATCTCGCCTTCAATTCTTCGAACGCTTTCTCTTGAGGTTGACCCCATACAAACTTCATATCTTTCCGGGTCAACTTAGTTAGTGGAGAAGTGATCTTGGAAAAGTCTTAGATTAACCTTCTGTAGTAGCCCGCCAAACCCAAGAAACTACGAATCTCAGATAGTTTCTATGGAGACTTCCATTGCATCACCGCCTCCACCTTCGGCAGGTCCACCATAATCCCATCAGGGTTCACCACATGACCCAAGAATTGAACCTCGCGCAACCAGAACGTGCACTTTGAGAACTTAGCGTACAATTTTTCCTTTCTCAACGTCTCCAAAACCTCCCGAATGTGAGCGGCATGCTCAATCTCACTCTTCCAATAAATCAAGATATCATCAATAAAAACAATCACTGATTTATCCAACATCGACCAACACACTCCATTCATCAGGTCCATAAAAGCAGCTAGCTTGTTGGTCCAACCAAAAGACATGACAAGAAACTTGTAATAACCATAATGCGTGCGAAAAGATGTTTTAGGAATATCCTGCTCCTTCACCTTCAGCCGATGGTAGCCAGATCGATGATCTATCTTTGAAAACCAACTGGCACCTTGAAGCTGATCAAACAAGTCATCAATTCTTGGCAAGGGGTAGTGGTTGTTTATCGTCAACTTATTCAACTCGCGGTAGTCAATACACATCCTCATACTACCGTCTTTCTTCATCACAAATAAAACCGGAGCACCCCAAGGAGAGATACTCGGCCTAATAAACCCCTTATCAAGGAACTCCTGCAATTGCTCCATCAACTCTTTCGGCTCAGTTGGAGCCAACCGATATGGCGCCTTAACAACAGGTTGGGCACCCTGTATCAAATCAATTGAAATTCGATCTCATGGTCAGGCGACACTCCTGGTAATTCTTCGAGAAACACATCTGGAAAGTCAAACACAACGGGGACATCAGACAGCTATGGTGTTGGCATTTCTGCATACTTCACATAGGCCAAGTAAGCATTACATCCACGCCTCATGCACATTCCCGCCACAATCATTGATATTATTTTTTGGATCATTATGACCCGATCCCCATACACCGTCACCTCACTCCCGTCAGGCGCTATCAGACGAATCATCTTCTAGTGACGCACAATGTTTGCCTCGTAATCCGTCACCAATCCAACCCGAGAACAAATTGAAACCACCTAAGGTCATCACGAATGGTCTAACATGAAAATTATGACCTTCTAGTTCCACGTCACAACCCTCTATTATCTTAGAAATTCTGGTAGACTTATCTATGGTGGTTTCTACATCAAAGGGCGTATCAACACGTCTACTACTAATAGGCAGTTTAGCACAGAAAGCAGTAGAGATAGAACTTTATTGGCACCAGATTCAAATAACACAGAAGCTAAAGTTTGGTTCACTAGAAACGTACGTGACACGACATTAGCGTTTGTTCTAGCTTCCTCATGCGTCACCATAAAAGCTCTGGCGCTCGCGCTTGGTCCTTCTTCCCAGTCGTCTTCTTCCCTGAACGAGAACTTTCAGCCCTCGGCTTCTTATAGTCTCGGCTCATGTGGCCCTCCCCGCCACAATTAAAACACTTCACCATTTTACACTTCCTCGACATGTGGCCAGGTTTCCCACATTTGAAGTACACGTTAAATCCCAATCTACATTCGCCAGTGTGCTCCTTCCACACTTGCCACACCTCCTTGATCCTGCAGCCAATGTGACCATACACCGGTCATCCACCCGTGCCTTCTTGTTACTTCTTGAGGCACCACCCCGGTCGACCTTTTTCCCATTCCAATTCCGATCACCACCACCCTTCTTGCTTGCCTCAGCCACCACCACCTCTCGCTTATCATACAATCTTCCTACCAAATCAACTGCCGGCCTAAACGTGCTCGGTCGGGCAGCGAACATGTGCCTGCGAATATCCGCTAGCAAGCCCTAAATATATCTTTTAATCTTTCGTGATAAGGGTGTCCCTTGGTCTGGTACTAGTCGTGCCATCTCATTAAGCTTCGTAGTGTATTCATGATGAGTCATTATTCTGCCTCTAACTGCAGGAACTCCCTTTCCAACTTATCCATTTCCCTGTGAGGACAGAACTCCCAATCACCAACTTCTTTAGTTTGGACTATCTCATCCTCCCAATTGCCCGACTACCCTCGGCTTGGACTATATTTTCCTACCAGCACAGAGTCGAGTCCATACAAGAGTGGGCAGCAAATTTCACCTTCTGATCTTCACGGCACTCACTGATATTCAGAACAGCTTCCATTTCTCTCACCCACCGTGAGCAGCAACAGCAGTGTCATTACCATCGAAAGTAGGGGGCTTGATCTTCTTCTTCGTCATCAGTCAGAACCCTCTCAATCTGAGCATGTCTTCTTTCACCCGTAGGTCTACTTCTTTCTTTCCTTTCCCCCTCCCGTACATCTTTAATCACTTCAATCACTATAGAGGTTAATATCGTCTGCATGACTTGATGCACCTCTTCAACCACAGTCTCTTTCACTGAGGCCCTCAAGTTAGCACTAATACACTTGTTAAGAAGGCCTTTCATTTGTATTACGCCGTGCCATCAGGTATTTTCCTTAATGTTAATCGGTATTACGTGCACATGGTCTTTAAATAATGACTTGATGCACCTCTACATGACTAAATCAATATTTACGTCTACAAACAACACGTAACCACATAACATGCCCATGTAATACCGATTAACATTAAGGAAAATACCTCATGGCACGCATTTTCAGTTTAAGTTTAGGTTTATTTTGAAAAATTACCCATTTCACTTAAACTTTGCTTCTGATACCAACTTGTAAGGCCCCGTTCCCAGGACGTTTATAGCCGGTAAATCATTGCACATAAAACATATATCTGTACATTTAACCTTCCAAAACATTGTAGCGGAGACATAAAAATAAACTTTTCCATTCATTACAAATGCTTTTGCAAGTTAATACAATTGTTCATTTCACAACATCGTTCGTTTGCATTACAATGCCAAAACATTAAACAAAAGAATTTCATCCAAAAAGAGCTGAGTAGCCGCCCCGTGCCATCCTCAGCAACATTACCTGCCAACTGGAAACACATAAAAGTCAGCGTTGCTGAGTGAGTTCTAGTTTTAAAATAAAACATACTTTACTTTCGCTAAAACCATCCTTTACTTTTCATGTGATCACACATCATACGTACACATAGATAATATCATTATTATCTTCATTATACGTTTGTTTATTCCGTTGATTCATCATTAAATCATTACATTCATTATGACCAATGCCATGTGCTTCCCCCACTATATGCATAAAGCTGGTACTTGGCCTGAGGTCTTTCATAGACCCCGAACATTGTGCACGAAGCTGACTCCAGTTACCTAGGGTGAGCCGCAAGGGTCGCATACATATGGTCAATCACTAGGATTGGACCCCAGTGTGCATCCTTCTAGGGTAATTAACCCGCACACAGTTGAACTAACACCCTTCATTGGGTGTGAACCTTCATACATATGCTTAATCGCACGGATCAAGCCCTAGTGTGCATCCTTCTGGGGTAGCTAACCCGCACACAGTTGAGCTAACACCGTTCATTGGGTGTGAACCTCCTTACGTTTGCTTGCAAGCCTTCCATAGTTTCATTCGTTCATTAACGCATGGATTCTTCATTTTGATCCTCTTTTCATTATCCTCCACTTTATGTTACATAATACTTTTCATTTCGTTCGTTAACATTCAATGTAAAGCCATGAGAAAATAATCATACAAAGCAGGGAACAAAACATACACAGTCAACATCATCATACTGGGCATCATACATATATAGCACACACCATACATACCATCATGCATAAACATACAACATCATACATCATCGTCATCCATGCCCAACATAACCTCCATGGCCTCAATAATCATCTTACATGAACCCCTGAGAACCTTCCATGTTCAAAACTTACATCGGCACTTTCCCTCGAAAGTCAGTAAATAAACTATGTTCCCTCAGGTGCACAAGTCCTACTTGGGCGTATGGGCACCCTTCAGTTGCATGACCTCCCACGCGACTGAGCACAATGTGGTTGAACACCAAGCGAATGGGCTCCATGAAAATGGACCCAATGAGGATGAACATGCGGATGAGTTCCATGCAAATGGAACTAATGCGGATGAACACTTGTGCTAATGAACCTAATGCGGATGAAGCTAGGCGAATGGACCTCAATCATACGACTCACAAGTGAATGGGCTCTAGTCTCATGACTCGCATGCGAATGAACCTCAGTCACACTTCTTTCAGCCATATGGCCTTCAGTTGCATGCCATTCAGTCGCCTAACCCTAGCTGATGCAGAATGCAGTTCATCCCGAACCCAACTTGCACTTTTTGGCCTCCAAACCCTCACAAACCTATTCTAAGCCCAAATCAACCATCCTAGACCATGGAAACACATACCACAACACCATTCAAGCACACACAAGCCAGAAAGCAAATCCACTCGCATCACACACAAACACATACATATGGGTTCAACACACACGTTTCAAAAACGGGTTTTACTATGTGTTCCAGCCCCAAATCAGTTGAAAAGGTGTAAAGTGGGGTCCTAGAACTCACACAAACAACACCATCGAGTAGAGCTTCAATCCAGCCCGCTACACTTCGACTTTCACGCTAGAATCCACGAAAATCATGCTTGAAACCACTTTTTCTCTCTCTTTTCTCTCTTGGCTGAATTTTGTGAGTGTCGGGGAGGAGAGTGGGCTGCCCTCCCCTCTTAATCCCCCACTCTTCCATTCTTTTTCTTGGGTTGGCAAGTTTGGTCCCTCGAGTTTGGACTTTATTTCTTTTTTTTCTCTTTTCCTTCTTTCTTTGGCTTCAAGGGAAATAACCGGGAGTTACAAACAGAGAGAGCTGCGTTCCGTCAAGACTTCCTGCCAGATCAGGAGGAAGAGTCAGATGAGGAGCCGCTAGTGAGGACAGTGGGCAGTAAGGTTGTTGCCACTAAGAGAGGGATTGCGGCGATTGGTGGATGCCAGGGTGAGTCTAGGGATGCTGCTTCTGCTACTACTAATCCATCATACATCCCTGACCATCCCATCAGCCCAGGGGGAACATCCTCTTCTAAGGGCTCGAGGAAGAAGCGAATGGCTCAGCCCCATGGAATGAAGAGCAAGAGGAGGAGGATTACCCTGTTTACCACCACATCCACAACCTCTACCACAGCTACCACCACCACTAGCACACACCCTACCACCCCTACCATACCAACCACAATCACTACCACACTTCCTACCACCACTACCACAACCACCCCTTCACCATGCACTCTTATTCCACCTCCCATATTCACCACGTCCACCCCACTATAACCAACCAACGAGTTGGTACTTCTACTCAAGTCCCATGAGCCATGGACCCACTCTGCCCTCTATCGGGGTAAGGGAACAGCAATCCAACCTCAACCGGATGGTGCTAAAGCTGCTTGCTGTCGATGAGCAAAGAGGTACACAGCTAAACTAGCTTATGGAGGTCAATGCTGTTCAGGCTGAGCATATTACACAACTGCAGGAACAAAATGCACATTGTGTTCTGATGATAAGGAGCTAGAGAGAAAGAACAAGAAGATTATGCTCAGGCTTAAAGGATCCAAAGATGAGCCTTTAAAGATCAGGGAAGGAGCTGATGATGATGATGATTATGATGATGATGATGAGTCAGGTGAAGAAGATGAGAGTGATGATGAAGGACTGAGTGCAAACAAGAAAGGGGACGATGATAACAAAGAAGGTGAAGCTACTACATCAGCTTCTACTCAGGGTCAAGAGAGGCGTACTAAGAGAGCTCAAGATCAAGGAGCATCGGTTTTAGCTCCTCCATTAGAAGAATTGACCGATAAAGTTAAAAGTAAAGATTAGATGTTTTGTATTTAGCAAACTTTTGTACTTGATTCGTATATTACGTTATTGTAATTTATGATTATCTATGTTTAAATGTCTTGATTAACTACTAATGATTGATGAAAGTCAGTCTTGTTCTCAAAAGAAGGCTCTTAGGAAAAAAATGGAGTGTTTTATGTGTGTAAGTACTTCTCATCTTACTAAAGATTGTTTTTACAATACAAGAGGTACTATTCACATGACCAAAGAGGAGACTTCCAAGAGTTCCAAGAAGAAACTAGCTTCGGAAGGAAAATCTATTCCTTTCAGAAGCTCCAAACAGAAGATGAAGGTAGGTGGAAAATTGCCTTCGGAAGAAAATTTGGTCTCGGAAGAAAGGAATACTTCTGAAGAACTTGAGCCTGTTGCAGTGATAGCAAGATCATCCGAAGGTCCAGTCATCAAAAACTCTAAAGTTATCAATGCTTATGAAGTATTGAATGTCAAGTCTAAACTTCTAATGGTGGTGTGGAAGACAAAGAAAGGCCAAATGAATGAAATTTCTCCATCAACAATAGCAAAAGATTGTCAAATCACAACTTTATGATCTATTACTATTCCATTACCTTCAACTTCTTTTGATGAGCCCAAGAGCAATAAGGCTTGGGTTTCCAAATGTAACTAATCATTTTCTTTGTGAAGGAATAGCTCAAGGCAAACAAGAATGTCTGGATCATTGATAGTGGTTGTTGCAGGCACATGACTGGGAATAGGTCACTACTCCAAAATTTTGAATGAATTTATGAAGGGCTAATTGCTTTTGGAGGAGATGAAGGTGGAATAATTTATGAAGAGTGGTTGTAAATTCTCATGAGCACATTCTAATCATATCCCCCAGGAGAGGGAACATGTACAAGATGGATTTACAAGAAACATCTCCCTCAGGAGAAGTTTCATTTTTTCTGTCTAAGGCAAATTGGGATGATTATTTTATCTGACATAAAAGATTGTGTCATGTAAACTTTAAGAACATGAATAAGCTAATTAAGAAAGATTTGGTAATTGGAATGCCAAGAAAGAGTTTACAAGTGATGATCATTGTGTTGCATGCCTCAAAGGGAAGAAACACAAGGGATCTCACAAGCCAAAGAGAAGAAACTCCATCACTACTCCCCTACACTTGTTACATATGGACCTCTTTGGCCCCACCTGTGTTATGAGTCTAGGAAGGACCTCTTACTGTTTAGTGATCACAGATGACTTTACAAGACTCACTTGGGTCTTTTTCTTTAGATATAAGGATGAGACTCTTGACATTCTAAATAATTTCATCTTAAAGATTGAGAATCAATCTTATCACAAGGTCAAGACCATGAGATGTTATTAGGGAACTGAATTCAAAAAACAAATCCTTGATACATTTTGTGATAAAAGGGTATTACAAGACAATATAGTGCTCCTACGACTCCTAAGTAAAATGGTGTTGCTGAGAGGAGAAACTGGACACTTATTGAAGCTACAAAAACTATGTTGTCCGACTCTAAACTGCCCATCACCTTCTCGGCAGAGGTAGTTAATACTCCCTGCTATGTGCAGAACAAAGTTTTAGTGCTTAAGACTCATGGTAGACTCCTTATGAACTTTGGGATAAGAGGAAACTTTTCATTGGTTTCTCATGTCATTTGGTTGTCCTTGCACCATCTTGAATACCAAAGATCAAATTGCCAACTTTGCTGTGAAATCAAATAATGGACACTTTGTTGGACACTCTTCCCAAGATATGGCTTATAGAGTATACAATCTTAGAACTAGGATTGTTAAAGAGTCACCCAATGTGACTTTCAATTAACACACACCTAGTGTAGTTGGTTCTGGTCACGATTGGCTATTTGATCTTGATTTAGTTACAAGGAGTGTTAACAAATCTTGGGACAATGATTTAAGATCTATAAATATCTTACCAATAGGTGATCTTGTTCCAAAATTTGAGCTATGAAGACCTTCAAGCTATACATCTTTAGTTCCATTTGAAACTGGTCCTATAAATGAAGTTTCTATCAGCACAAAAATGACAAATCAATTGAAACATATGTGATGCCTTCAAATTCTAGCTCAGAGGCTCAACAACTAGATAAAGAAGCTTCAAAGGTAGAAGTTCATGGTGGTGGATGGTAGAAGGATGGAAGCTGTGTTGAGGCAATCCAAGAGGAGCTACTTCAATTCAAAAGGTAGATGGTTTGGAACCTATGTCCTCTTCCTCATATGATGACCACTATAGGAACCAATAGGTTTTTAGGAATAAGAAGGATGATTGAGGACTTGTCTTCAAAAACAAAGCTAGACTAGTTGTTCAAGGAGACTGAAAAGAAGAAGGAATTAACTATATAGATTTATTTGCTCCTATAACTAGACTAGAAGCTATTAGGATATTCTTGGCATTTGCTGCATCCAAGAACTTCAAGGTTTGTCAACTTGAGGTCAAGTGTTCTTTTCTGTATGGTGTGATTGATGAAGAGGTGTATCTCAAACAACTACCTGGTTTTATAGATCCTGATAATCCTAGTTATGTCTACAGGATTGATAACGCTCTTTATGGGCTGCACTAAGCACTAATAAAGTGGAATGAGACTCTATTTCAGTATCTCTACAAGTATGCATACATAAAGGGTACTATAGATGGAACTCTCTTCATTGAAGGAAAAGGAAATGACTTATTCCTAGTCAAGTATATATAGATTACATCATCTTTGGTTCAACTAATCCGAGGCTCTGCAAGGAATTTAAGAAGCTAATCAAGGACAGATTCGAAATGAGTGTCACTGGGGAACTCAATTTCTTTCTAGGAATTCAAGTGAAGCAAGTTGAAGATGGCATCTTCATAAGTCAATCAATGTATGTTCAGGACATACTTAAAAGGTTCAACTTAACTGACTGTAAGGTATCTAAGACACCCAAAGCAAGAAACTACTCCATTAGGCCTGATCTTAAGGGGGTGTGTGGATGAACACCTTTACAGGGCTATGATTGGGTCTCTTATGTATATCACAGCTAGCAGGCCTGATATCATGTTTGCCACATGTGTTTGTGCAAGATATCTAGCCAACCCTAGTATGCCACACCTTATCACGGTCAACAGAATTCTAAGATATCTCAATGGTTCCTCAACACTTGGTTTTTGGTATCTTAAGAATTCTGACTTTAGTTTGTATGCTTATATAGGAAATGATTATGGTCGCTGTAACATGACTGCAAAGTCTACATTGGGGGGATGTCAGTTTCTTAGTGGAAGGGTTGTTTTATGGCAATGCAAGAAACAATTCTGTGTCTCTGCATCAACTGCAGAAGTTGAATACATTACTTCTACAGGATTTTGTGCTCAAGTGCTTTGGATTCAGAATCAGATGCTTGACTATGGATTAAACTTCAAGGAGACTCCCATTCACATAGACAACAACAATGTTATCTCTATCTTAGAGAATCATGTGCAACACTCAAGGACAAAACACATCAATAGCAGGTACATTTTATGAGAGATAACTTTGAAAAGGTATTAATTAAACTAGTCAAGGTTAACACGAATGAACAATATGTTGATTTGTTCACTAAGACCTCTGATGAGCAGAGATTTAAATATCTTATAAGCTATTAGGATGATTAACTTTGTGTAGATCTTTCTTAAAACTAATTAATATTATTTCTTAAAATTTGTGTGTCCTATTTTGTCTATTTTATCATCTTCACAAGCTCTTGTTTTCTTTGGAAGAAAATCTTTTTAGAAGATTTTCCATTGATTTTTGAAAATCTTGATCTTTTTGTCCTTCGGAAGATATTGATTTATCTTCGGAAGAAATTTATACCTTTAAAGAAACAGCTGCCTAACTAAATTTGCCTTCAGAAAAATTTCTAAAATATCTTCCAAAGCATAAATATATTCTTAAGCACTTGTATGTTTTCAAGAACAATTTCATTCAAAGCAAAATTAATTCTAGAAAGCTTTATTCTTAGATAAATAAAGCATTCAAATCTTAATTCTTTTCCGAAGAAATATTTTCAAAATTCTCAACAATATCTTTCGAAGTCATTCTAGGTGCGGAAGCGTTTTTCCAAAGCTTTCGAAGACAAATTATCTTCGGAAGATTTTCAACTTCCAAGAAAACTACTTTTTGAGAAAAACGCAAACTACTTTTTCGGAGAGGGTACCGACATCCGGATTTTAAAGTTTATCCTCTTTTATTAACATCGTATTAAATCCTATTTATATATAAATTCAACGGTTTCCCCCTCTTTCTTTATCATCATCATCTTACTCCATATCTAAATTCCAAAAATCCTCTCTCAAACCGCCTTTGTTCTTCTTTTCCTTCAACGCTAAGCTTTCTTAAATGGCTAACCTCAACCGCAGAAATGACCTAAACTTTTCCATGTAGTTACACAGGCAACACAATCAGGTTGCTCTGTTAAACTCTGAGAAAGATCACATTTCTCAGAGGTTTGCCGATTCTTGACTCTGTCAAACTAATCCACCTCCTTTACCATTGATCTAGTTCTTTATGTGGATCATTTGCTTGACTTCTAGAAGACATTTCATGAGGTCATCCAAGATGGGGAGAAGGCATTGTCTCCTGCAGTGCAGGGAAGGACAATCTTCATCACACCAGCCATCGTAAACACCCATCTTCAGCTAGATGATAAGGAAGGTGAGTTGTTATTCCTAAAGAAGTTATCAACCAATCCTTCTAATAGATGGGCTATAAAGGGGATTTCTCTATAAAGACCTTGAGGAAAGGGAAGGTCTCATCTCAGTGGAAGTACTTACTTTATGCGGTCATCCACAGCTTGTCTAACAAGCATGGGGGATGAGACCAAATTCTTGAATATCTCTCCTTTATAGTGCATGGGATGGTCTTTCCTAGTGCAAGGGGTCAAGTTCAGCTACTCTCAAAATCTTTATACAAACTTGCTTGCTAATTTGGACTCCTTAGTATATTATATCTTTCCTAGATAGGTTCAACACATTCTCAACTGTAAATTGGGCTCACAATTGAGGGAAATAGATAATGTTCTTAAATTGGGATAGATGAAGCCTAGCATCTTTAGAATCTTGAAGAAGCCAAATGTTGGCTTCTCTTGGGTACAAACAGCCTAAGTCCCAAAAATGTTAGAGCTCATTGCTGAAGGTGACAACCTAGAAATCTAAGCGAGTGTTGAACCCACATCTTCTACCTCTCAACATTCAAAATAGCCAAAAATCACCCTCACCTACCAAAGAAAATCCAAACAAACCCCTAGAAAAGCTATTAGTCTATGTAGGCCCCCATATCACTACCCATACAGGACGAAGTGGACACTAGAGCCCTAACTTCTCCTGAGGAACAAACCACTCCCATCTCTTCTAGAATCAGTGCTGAGGTTTCTCATTCTTAGCCTGATGAGCTCACTAGCCTAACAGCCTTAAGCCTTCACTCAGAGTCTCAACACTCTAGTGAACAACCTTCAGAGGAAAGTTACCATCCCCAGCCTTTAGATCTAAACCATCCAATTCTTAGCCTTGACTTCTATAATAATGAGGAATTAGGATTGAATGAGTATCATGAGTCTCTTTTCTCTTGCTCTACCAAAGAGAGATGAGTACTCCTGCTTCTCCTTGTCTTGCCCACATCATCTATCAACTACTGAGGTGGATTTCCCTGAACTATGACCATATGGAAGTGGCTCTCACTTTTGCAAGTGATTACATCATTAAGACCTTAACTATGGCCACTCAGCCCACTGATACTCCATCTGAAGTAATTAGTGAGCAGAGGAAACCCAACAACCAAAGACATCATGTTGGTGGTGAGATTAAGGAGGTTTGTCAGATTATCTCATCCTCCAATGATTCTTCACATGAAGAGTAGGGGAAATTGAGACTAAAGGTGCAAAAACTATCCAACACATGCACCTACCTAGTCTATAAGGTTAGTCACTTGGAATCTTAGGTGACTACCTTACAAAATAGGGTCAATGATTAATAACTTGAGATATCTTATATCAAGGAGAAACTACCTGGGAAACCTTTAAAAAGAGATCAACCTGGAACACAAGAACCTATGGAAGTGATTGACCTAACTCCAAGCTAACCTATTCAAGTTGGTGATGCTACCAGAAACGTGGAGAAAGTCATTACAGTCATAGAACCTAGGAGTTCTTCACAGAGCATGGACTTTGAGGATTCACCATCCTCACTTGAAATTGATAATGTTTAGCAACTTCCTTAAGTTAACATTAATATGTACTACATAGACTCCTTCATTCATATTATTTTTTAGGAAGGTATACCAAGGGAAGTGTTCTCTCCATCACAAGGAATTTCCAATTAAATCATAGGGATGATGCAAATAGAGAAGCCCTTATTCTTCAAAGAGTTCAAGGGCAAGAAGAAATCTTAAATTTTGAGACATTGAACTACTATGAAGGTCTTGACCTTCTCAACATGCCACTTGTCAATCCAATGTAGACAACCTAACAAATTAGCTCAAAGGATTCAAGATAGAATTACTGAAGAGTTTAGCCTCAAAAGGAGACAGAGGCAATCTAGAAATGTCATTGCTCAACTGGATGTTGAGGTAGACCCTAAGATTAGCTTCAAAGGGAAAACCTTGACTAAAGGCCTAGTGATTGAACATAAGAGCTCCATCACATCTACAACTACTTCAGAAGTCTATTCCCTTGATGTGAAACCTGCTGGTCAAAGTGCATCTCCACCTCTCTCTAGTCAAGCTTGGAGGCTACACCAAGCAATGAAGGCCAAATCTCTCTCAACCCTGAGTCACAAAGGTCTATGAGTGACAAAGGGAAAAGGAAAACAACTCCCGAGGAGAGTAAGGAGGAGGAGGAGAGAGAGAGAGGGGGAAAATAAAACAAAGGAGAGTTCTTCTACTGGGTAAGCTAGCTTCATGGAAGCAACAATCAGGGCTGCCCCAGACCAAATACTCAAGATGATGAGTTAAGGGCAGTCAGGATAAACTACATACACATCAGGAACTATTATGAGAGTCTGGGTGATCTTGATCATCTCATGTAGAAAGGCATGGTCATCATCATGATAAGGACTGTCAATATCTGAAGTGTTCAAATATTTTTATAGCATCATCCTACGGTGAGCTTGTAAAGTTTCATATAAGGCTGATGTAACCCAAAGCAACCAAAAAATCTATCCTACAGGCATGCACAAAGTGCTACAGTAGAATGCTTTGGATGTTTCACATTCTTCTTTAGAAAACATTCTAACTGTGAAATCTTCTGAAGCCAAGAAAAATATCTTCTGAAGCCAAATATGAAGTCTTTCGAAGCTTCAGAGACAAAGTCTTCCGAAGCCAGTTTATTAAGACAGATTTCTTCCAAAGACTTTTAAGTACATGCTATTATCTAGTGTACTTTTACCAAAAGTTGGACCACATTTCCGCTACAACTTTGTTGACTCACCAACTTTCACAAGTTGGTGAAAAGGTCCATGCTTTTGATAAACTATACATTGAGGACTTGAGTCTGTTAGTTTTACTTTATGTACTTTTATCCTTTTTGTATACATTAGAATATGAGCTATGGAAAGTCATAGTCACAAGTCAAAACGCAATCTGCCTTTTGACTTTACATTGATTTTGTTGTTATCTAGATCATGTATCCAGCTAGCCTTCAAAGTATGGCGAGCTGTAAGATATAGTATAGAGTATTTCTGGTCCGTTGTATCTTAATGTGTGCTTTCAAACAGTTGTAAGGAACTAGAGTGTAATATACAACATTCTTGAAATACAAATACTTGTGTTATTTATTATTGTTCTATCACTTAGTTACTTGTGTTTCTTAGCTTCGTTGCAATCGGTTTCTAGTTCCCCATTTGATCTTGTAAGTGTTCTACATGTATCTATGCTATTGTGTGTTGTGTTGTATGTGACCAAACTCCAAAAAATGGCTTTGCAAAGAACTTGATCATAAAGAGCAAGAGAAAAGCAAAAAAGGCTCAAGAGATCAAAGTCACTTTTGACTCAAAGCAGAAACAAGCCTTTATCTCTACTGGGTTTGAAGGTTGATGAGTTGTGTACCACTACTACACAGCCTGAACCATCAAGCTCCAAGTGTAGTTCTCACCCTAAAAGAACTATCTCAACATCTACAGAGATGAAGGTGGAGTGGGAAAGTGATCAAAGTCTTCCTTGTTCTCAAAAGAAGGCTCTTAGGAAGAAGAAACTGAACTATGTTATGTGTGGGAGTATTTCTCATCTTAGTAAGGATTGTTTATATGAATCCAAGGATCGCAAACAGGAAATTATCAGTGTCGGTTGATGACAAGTCAACGTTTGCGGAATCAATGTTAATTTGGTTATATTCTTTCTAATAACTTTAACTATCAATAAATATTCAAGAACACACTAAGAGAAACATAGTTAATGAATAATGATGTGATGGCCGCTAGGGTTTCGTTTAGAGACGGTGATTGCCGTATTGCTATTGCTGATGTTGTTCAATCAATCGTCTAAAACAATCGTGTTTGAATCGAACCTAGGATCCATATATATAGACAATGATGTTTCTGTTATAGGAAACACCAGATTTCTTGGGATTTGATTTTTGTCAGTTAAGGAATCATCGGATTTCTTGCGATTCGCATAACAGCCTTGTAACTGGTTGACTTGTAACACTTGCATTAGACAAGTGTTTGGACTCCGTAGGAATAGTGTCTTCAGTAGGAGTTTGTTCTTCTATAGAAGTCTTACTCTTCCATATATATTTTATTCTTCCGTAGGAATCTTGTTCTTCGGTAGAAAATTTGTACTTCTGAAGAAAACTTGTTCTTCAGTTCTAGTTGTTCATCCGCAGAAGATCTTTAGATGTATTGTTACTATATGAAACATATCTACGGAAGAACAAAATATTCATCCGTAGATGTTCTTATACTTGGTCAATTTCATAAATTGACCAAGACTAATGTTTGACCCTGCAATTATCCATAACACACATATATGGGTTAGCATATATAATTAATGCATGCATATTTAATGACATTCACAAATATTATTTCAAGAATTGATTAAAGTTCTAAGCCTATACAAATTGATCCGACATATAAGTCCTAGATCTAACAATACTCCCCTTAGGCTTAGATCCTTGTAATCAATCCTTCAAAATAGAAAGCTCCTTAACTTTGGCAATGATTTTGTTGTAGAAGTAAGACACAACAGTCTTCTGATCATCATACTTGTTGTTGATCTTCATCTTGCTAAACTTCTTCAGAGTCTGAAAGCTTATCCCCACAACATCTTCCTCCGTAGTAAGTGTGTCTAGCACATTGTTGTGATTCACCACTTCAAGCTCATCTTGCTCAGAAATTCTAAGTTTTGTGAATTCATCAAAAGTTGTTCCCTTCAGCAGTCCAGCATTGAATCTTCTTCTTTTGTAGGTTTTGGCATGTAATTTGTCAATTACTTATATCACATGAACATGTAGGAACAAATCATTTTGTGCTTTTTCATCAGCCAACTTGGAAAAGAATTTGTCATTAAGGTACGAGGTGTAGCTATGATGAAGTAATTTGATTTCCACAGGTTCAAAGATCCTGGTCGGGTCAGTTTTCTTGTTTTCAGCATTTCTTAGTAGGGCCACCTTCTTTGTTTTCTCAACATAACCCCATTCAGTTATAGGGTATGTGAATTGAGTCCCTTCAATGCATTTGATTGCTGCTATAGTTCTGCTTTTGTAGCCAACCCTCTTCATGAATTCATCATCTACAAATTCTGAGGCATTGGAGTTGTATCGTTTAAGCCCTTTGATTCTCTTCTGATGCTCTGCATCTTCTCTTTTAGCTTCTCTGAGGACATCATCGTTAATTTAGTCTTGAGCTTTCCCACTAGAGTTGAGAAGTCTCTTCCTCTAGGGTGAATTGGATGATTGCAGATGATCAGGCTTTGAAGATCTTTGATGTCATTCTCTGGTAGACTCACCACTGAAAATACATCATGGAAGTATTCAACTCTTCCAGATGTTCTTTTAATAATAGCAAAATCCCAGTCTCTTCCATAGAACTGGAGTTGTGAGGTGGTCTATTAGTTGTATGAGAGTGGACTTTTGTTCAGTTATCTCCCTCACTGTAGTGCCAAGTTGCCATACTTTGCCCGGTATTACTTCTCTTGGCTCTCTGATCAATTTGTCCTTCCTTTTGTGCTGAACTTTAGGTTCAACTGTTATAGGTTCAGCAGGATGTTTGCTTTGTTGCTCATAGGATGGATGTGGAGCCTCAGTTTTGAATTTACACCAGTATCTAGCTCAACTTTCATCACATGCTCCATCATCCTTCTAGGTTCTCCTACTGACCTTCCTTTAAGCTCATGTGGTTTGTAGTTATGGCCTTGTAGCGAGCAAGTCATGTTGTATTTTCTCAGCTTAGCTGTGTCACAATGTCCCAATTCCTTTATCTTCTGGATGGATTGAAAGGTGCTAAAGGCTTCATAGCCACAATTTGGTATCATAAAGCATGCAAGCTCAAACTCTTTCAACAGATTCTTCATCTCAGTCATGTTTAGCCTCTCAACCATGTCATAAGGGAAACCATGGTTTATGAGTGTCATGAACATGGTTGATTCAGGCCTCTCTTCTAATATGTCTTTTGAAGACAAAAGATCATCTTCCTTTGAGACTTTCTGATCAGCTCGAGAGTCTTCCTTGATCAGCTCTTTCCGCTCTTCATCACTGTCATCATCCTCATGAGAGATAGACTTCACAACAGATAATCTACTAAAGGTGTGTGTTGAGGATATGTGAGCTTTTGTTTCTTGGAAGAACTTTCATGAGTTGTCATCTTCTTCTCTGCAGAATCAAGATATTTTCTCTTCCATAAGTATTGAATTAGCTCTTTTGATGCCTCAACATAGTGTTTTGTTTGAACAGTTGAACATCAGCATTTGACTCTAATGCACGGATCTTCATTTTGAGCTGCTCAATCTTTTCTTCTTTTCCTTTTATCATATTTGATTAAGCAAATAGAGTTATTTGCTTGTTCAAGCATCATCATCGCCCCTTCTTTTTCTTCCTTTTTAGCTTCTGCTGACTCTTTATTCTCAGACTCCTTATCAAGTAGAGCATCTATGACTTCATTGTTTCATTGAGCATCTTCTCTTAGCCTTTTTATTCTAAATTCTTGTTTCATTAGCTCTTCATCCTTTTCTGTGATCACTCCCTTCAACTCCTGTATTCTTTGTTTCTTTTATTTGATTTCAGCACCAACTTGTTGTACTCAGTAACTAGATAACTCTTGTTGACAGGGATATGAGCATGACTTAGATCCTCTTCATTGTATGCTATCACATGAACATGGTTTGCTTCTTCTTCTCCTTCCTGATGTTGAGAAGCAATCTCACCATCTTTTACTTCTTTCTGGGCTTCACCTGCTGAGCTTGAACTGATTTCAATAGCTTGAACTTTCGGGTCTTGATGTGATTGTTGTTGTTGTTGATGATTAGTGACTGGTGAAACTAGTAGAGTCTCATTTGAGAGTACAGGGGATTCAGTGTTTGATAATGACAGTTTGACTGTACTTGCTTAAGAGGCGAACTCTAACTCCCTACTGAAGATGCTCTCAGTGGCTGAATTTTCTTGGTTTGGAGGTTGTTGATAAAGTTGCATTTGAAGTTAATTGGTGATTGAGGGTGGATTGGAGAGATTGGCTCTATGTTTTGGCTATTTGGTGATTGTGGTTGGGATGTTTGTTGTTGATTTGGTGATTGATGATGAATGGGAGAGATTGGCTTTGTGTTTTGGCTGTTTTGGGATAGAGGATGAAAGGGAGAGTTTGGTTCAGTTCTTTGACTTGCTGGTGAATTTGGTACAGATGATTGAGATTGATGATGTATGGGTGATACAACAGGTGAATGAGTGTCTTGTACTGAATTGGCTAGTGAATCCTCTTGTTGAACATCCCACACAAGCTCTTGAGGCATATCAATAGTTGCATCAATCACATGAGCAAACATGTCCATGTCATCTCCTTCATATTTTCTAGAAATTTTGTTAAGTACTAATCTGCCAAGGTGTGCTTGAACAAAAAACCCACCATCCACCGTAGTTCCAGGCAGGTCAACACTAATGATCAGTTGCAGGAACCTTGGAAACATGTACATCTTATCAGCCTTGTGCACTTTGATATGATCACTTAAGCAGTTGAAGATGTACTTTGAATAATTGTAGGTTCTTCCCTTAAAAACACCAATAATCCTAGAGGAAATGTGCCTTGAGAATCTATCAAGACCAAATTTTCTGTTTCACATGCACTTAAGATAAGTGTGACAGAGAAATCTATATGGCTTGCAAAGTATTCCTTTCTTGATTTCTTCTTTGTTGAAATCACCATCATATCCCATCAGAAGAAATATTTTCTCTATGTATTCATCTTCGAACACATCAGGATGACCAGCTTCGACTTGTCCCAACTCTAGAACCCTTCTTATTGTCTGTTCATCGACTCTCAGTCGTCGATTCTTCATAATAGCCATAATAGCTTCACCATCTTCGTCTATGCATGCAGAGTTCCAGAAATCAGTGATATGTGACTGATAAATCACAGGCCTTGCTAATAAGGCATAAAACAACCTTGATCTTCTTAGGGATGTGATAATTTCTTGACACCCTTCTGAAATAGGATCATCAAGGTTTAAGAAGGCACAAACATTGTGCTTTCTCGCAAATCGTTTATCCATCTGTTCATAAGAAAAGATTTCATTAGAATCACATTATTCACATGTGAAAACAAACAGTTGAGAGATAAAACACAAATCAAGCAATTCATTCTTGAAAATTACAACAGCAGATTAAGGACACAGATATGTTTGTTTAATGTTTTGATGTGGTAAAATTTTAAATGCTTTGGAGGAGGGAAAAGTTTGTTGAGAGTGAGTTTTTCTAGGTCTGAAAAATGAGCTGAAAAAGCGAATAATGAATTTAAGAAGTTAGACCGCATCATTTATACTCCGAGACACATTAATTTTATCTCATTAATTAAATAGGACCCACAATGTATTCTTCCGTAGAACATCTATGGATCAACAACATCTGCTGATGAAGTGTACCCTACATTTTCACAGATTACCAAACTGTAAAATTATATTACATTTGTTGATCTTTGTTCATCCATAGTTTACCAATCTACAGATAAACATTTAACTTTTCCACATTGTAGCTTCTACTGATGCTTAATATAGCACTGTAGCTTCTGCTGATGCTTATGATGGCACTGTAGCTTCTACTGATGCTTGAGATAGCATTGTAGCTTCTGCTGATGCATAAAATAGCACAATGCAGAAAAATGTTGTTGTTTGTATGGTCCAAGTCCATTGGTTAGAACCATTTATTACTTTAGGACCTTGTTGGCTTTGTACACATGGCAATTTAGCACAAGAAAGTCCAAAAAGATTTTAATAAAATTCTCATGTATCCAGTAGCTAAGATGATTCTCAGATTCCAACTCCTTCATATTGATGATGATATAGACAATGCTGCTGATTGAGAAACTTAACTTCATGTATTCTACTCCCCCTAAATTGTGATTAATGGTGAAATTAAGCATTAATCATAAATTTCTTTAAAAGGAATAACATGATTTTTCACTGTATGATGATGATCAGACATATATACACATATGATGGGATCATACTATAATACTAAACCTCTTCCTAAAGAGTTATTTTGTTGAATTGTTACCTGAACAAAGTTCTGATTCCAAGTATATTGTCCACTTAAATCCATACAAGAGCTCATGTATCAACTAGCATACTGATTATCATGTTTTCATATTGGTTTAGAAATAACTGTTATGGGCTTCACATTCAATTTACAAAGATTTTGTCCTCCCTTTGCAAGTCAAATCATCACTTTTTCACACTTACGAACTATGTACTTGAAGTTATAAGATCTATCTTGAGATGCATTTGGCATCTCATTAATGCAATGATGTAAAAGCTCAAGATAATATACAATTGATCACATAGGATTCTTTTGAGAGCTTAGATATAATCATCATCAGGTCACCAGGTCTTTACTCATATAAAATAGAGGTGCCTTTAACCTAGGTCTTTGTTTACACAAAACAGAGGGATGATGAGGATCATGATCTGTTCACTGTTTGTAACTAAATTTCAGTATGGTGATCATACACCAAGGTCTTTGTTTACACAAAACAGAGGGAGTATGATTTGCAAAGATAGCTATTATAAAGTTTTTCTACATAGTGTGTTTAGATGAGTGATTTGGTCACATCAGAAAAAGACTCACCTTGTATTCTCAAAATGAAGTTTCCCACAAACAATCACTTTAGCATTATGTTTGGCATGCACTCAGTTTAGTTTTCACTCAAGATGAATCTACTCACATATCAAGAAACTTGTTGAGTTTATATTATTTATGAATTCACGAATAAGCAAAGCTATAGTGTACTATCATTTCCCATGCATATGTCATGCTTAAGTATCATGACAAATCATATTTTGTTTGTTTAATTTGATTAATCTAAGTTAATAATGCCTAGAGATTCAACCAGAAACTTAAATCTCACTGAGTCAAAGGCTTTAGTGAATAAATCAGCAAGCTGATTTGTTGTATCCACTTTGACTAACCTAATCAAACTCTTTTCTAAGGAATCTCTCACAAAATGATATCTTATCTCAATCTATTTTGTTTTATTATGTTGCACAGGATTAGCAGTTATAAACATAGCCACATAATTGTCTATATAAATTGAAGTTAGAAGGAAGTTGTAACCATAGTCAAGCAATTGTTTTGTAACCAAAGAACTTGAGAGCAACCAACTGAAGTAGCTATGTACTCAGCCTCAGCTGTGGATACAAAAACATTGGTTTGTTTCTTCCACTGCCATGACACTAGCCTTGGTCCAATAAATTGACATCCACCGGTTCTTGATTTTCTATTACTGTTACATCCACCATAGTCACTGTCTGAGCATGAGTAGAGTGTAAAGTCTCCATCCTTTGGATACCAAAGACCAAGTCCTAGTTTTCCTTTAAGGTATCTAAAAATTCTTTTTACAGCATGAGATGAGACTCCTTGGGATCAGATTGGTACGTAGCACATACACACACAACAAACATAATATGAGGTCTACTGGCAGTTAAATACAAAACTGAACCTATCATTAATCTATATAATTTTTTATCAATAGATTTTCTAGATGCACGAGGAAAAATCTTATCAATTGTTGATGCTGGTGTTTTGCATGAGGATACATCAACAAGATTGTATTTCTTTAGAATTTGATGTATGTATTTTTCTTGATTGATAAAGATCCCATTGGATTTTTGAAGGCCAAGAAAGAAGGTTAATTCACCCATTGAATTCATCTGAAATTCAGATTTCATTAGCTCTTCAAAATCTACACACAATCTCTTATTAGTTGAACCAAATATAATGTCATCAACATATACTTGAACTACTAAGAGATCTTGTGGTTCTTGTTTGAGAAAGAGTGTCTAGTCAATAGTTCCTCTTTTGTAGCTATGCTTGAGCAAGAAAGATGATAGTGTTTCATACCATTTTCTTAGTGTTTGATGAAGACCATACAAGGCTTTATCTAGTTTGTATACCTTATGGGGATAATGAGGATCTTCAAAACCAGGGGGTTGTGACACATAAACCTCCTCATCAATCTTCCCATATAAGAATGCACACTTGACATCCATCTGATACACTGTGAACTTCTTATATGATGCATAAGCCAGAAACACTCTTATGGCCTCAATTCTTGCAACTGGTGCAAAAACTTCATCATAGTCTTCTTCTTGAGTGTTCTTTGTGCAATCAACCTTGCTTTGTTTCTTACAATAATCCCTCTATCATCTTGTTTGTTGTAGTATAGCCATCTAGTTCTAATAGGATGTTGACCTTTAGGTAGATCAACTAGAGACCATACCTTTTGCTTTCTGAACTGTTGAAGCTCTTCTCGCATTGCTTTAATCCAACTATTTTCTTCTAAAGCAACAATGATCTTTGGAGGTACCACTTGAGAAAGAAAACAACCGAAGAGACAAAGGTTGGTAGTACCACTTTGGCTCCTTGTAGATCTTTTTGCTGGATTTCCAATGATGTTGTTGAATGGATGAGTCTTATGGATTCTGATTGAAGTGTTGATTCAACTCGTATAGATGATCCTAGATTAGTCATTTCCATTGCCTCACACTGATCCAACTCGGGTTGAGAGTTTAAGAAATAGTCAAAATGTTGAACATGAGTTGAAGGATCATGAGAGTCTTCTGTATGGGCTGCAGGAGCATCTCCAGTCTTGGTTTGCTGCTCTGTAGGAACTTCTCCGGATACATTTTTTTCATATGTAGGAACTTCTCTAGAAGAATTTTGCTCTTCCGTAGGAACTTCTCCGTATACATTTTGTTCTTCTGTAGGAACTTCTCCGGAAGCATTTTGTTCATCCGTAAGAACTTCTCCGGAAGCATTTTGCTCGTCCGTAGGAACTTCTCTGGATGATAAGTGAGGACATGAATCTTTTTCAATGTTTGTTGTATTCACTTGAGAGCCTGGTTCTGTTGAAGGGATAGCATTCACATATTCGGATGTACCATGTTCATTTCCATATGTAGTATCTGTTGCTACTGATGTGTTTTCACTTGAGGTCGAACAAATGGATAAGATACTTCATTAGATCCTGCATTATTCAAGTGATCATAGTTAAATGATTTAGATAAAGCATCTATGTCAAACAATCATGATGAACCTTTAACTGACTTTGTAAATATAGTTTCATCAAAAGATACATTAAGAGTCTCTTCCACAATGTTATGTTATGGAACATAAACCCTATATGATTTAGAAGTTGAAGAGTATCCAACAAAGAAACCATCATATGCTTTTTCTAAAATTTTCCTAATGAATTTTTTATGTTCAATATAGTTACATGACATCCAAAGACTTTAAGATATCCTATGTAAGGTTTTCTTTTAAATAAGAGCTCATAAGGAGTTTTGTTATGTTCTTTGACAATTAATGTTTTGTTTTGAACATTGCTTGTATTATTCACAGCCTTAGCTCAAAAGGTGATGGGCAATTATGAATCAGCTAGCATTGTTTTGGCTGCTTCAATGAGAGTTCTATTTCTTCTTTCAGCAACTCCATTTTGTTTTGGACTTCTTGGTGCACTAAATTGCCTTGCAATACCTTTGTTCCTACAAAAGGAATCCAGCTCAAAATTCACAATTCAATACCATTTTCACTCCTAAAGATTTTAACTTTTGTATCAAGTTGATTCTCAATCTTGATCACAAATTCCGTTAATATTTCTGATGTTTCACTCTTTTGTTTTAAGAAAAAGACCCATGTGAATCTTGTGAAATCATCAACTATTACCAAACAATATTGCCTTTTTCCAATGCTCATCACAGTTATAGGACCAAACAGATCCATGTGAAGCAATTTTAGTGGTGTAGTATTAGTATTGATAATTTTGGATTTATGTGATACTCTATGTTGTTTTTCTTTGTAACAAGAAGAACAGTGTGTTGAGCAATGAAACTCGTTGTTTGGCAATCCAATGACCAGGTCATTTTTCACCAATTTATTCATGTTCTTCATGTTAGAATGGACAAGCCTTCTATGCCATAATTGAGACAAATCGTCTGATTGTTTAGATATAAGGCATGTTTCATGTTTTGTGAGAGAAGTGTTGTTCATATGCAAAACATAAGTGTTTCCTTTTTTTGATGCTTTGAGGAGGATGCAGTCTTTGGAACAATAAATCCTGGCTTAAGAATGTAACAACTAGTATTATCAAACAATATGATATAACTTTGATCACAATTTGAGACACACTAAGTAACTTACACTGTAAATTTTCATAGTAATTTACTTTCTCAAACTTGAGTACACCATTTGTTATCATCCCTTCATGAACAATTTTACCTCCCATTTTATCCCTACCAAATGCCATATAAGAAGCATTTTTATGTTTGAAATCATGGAGAAGTGAACAGTTTCTTGTCATATGCCTGGAACAACCACTGTCAACATACCACTTATTGTCAGCTCTCCAATAATGTTCCTGCATTCAAAAATAAATCAGTTAGAAGTGACAACCCAAGTCTGAATGATCTTTGATTTGTCAAAAATGTCTAAAATTTTTACTCCTTCATGACTTAATCCTGAAGTTTTAGTATTAATTTCATAACTAGTTGATTCATTTTGATTTGGTGATAGTGAGTGACTGGAAAGGATCTGAGAAAGATAATCTCAGTTGATGTGAATCAATAAGGACCGAATATAGTGATTGAGTCAAAGATTGAGAGGCGGAATCAGACAATCAATGAACATTGAATACACATGATACTCATAAATATGTTTGTATATATTGAATACTTTGATTGATTTATTACAAGAACATTCAATGCAAACAGAACATTCTAGGAACCAAGAATCAAATCAAATTACAAACAAAAGTTACCCCATGTATGAGGTATACTATTCTATTTATAGGCAGACATGTTGCCATTACAAAAGACTAAACTACCCTTACCAAAGCTAGTTTAAGTCTTCATCAGCATTGGCTGTTGATCATCCGCATTGACAAATGCGGATGAGTTGACTTCATCAGCATTTCTTCAACCGCATTGAAGTTTGGTCATCCGCATTGGTAAATGCGGATGAACAAAACACTTGTCCGCATTTCTTTGGTAATCCGCATTGGTCAATGCGGATGAACAAATGTATATCCGCATTTCTTAACTTGTCATCCGCATTGACAAATGCGGATGACCAACACTTGTATTTTTCTTCTTGTTCAGTAGATACTTGTCTTGATCCGCATTTGTTCTTGGACATGAGGGATTCGAGCAGAGCAACCATCCACCACTTGAACTGGCATGTATGATCCTTTAAGGGTCCAACAATACTCCCCCTAAGGATTATACAACCTATGTACTTCAAGGATCAGAGGGTGGATTGGGTTGAGAATATTCTGCTGGTTCTAGTGCTGTTGATGAAGGATCAGTGAATGAAGGGTCCAAGATTGCTTTGATCATGTTTGAGAACTCTTTAGCATCAATCAACCTTTCCCTGTTGAGCACATGTATCTTCATTTGACTCATATCATGAATGGCATTGATTGGCATCTTCCTTAGTGAGATGGGCTCCCAAATTGATACAGTAGACAATCCATTTCTATGAATGAGGAGAGCACCATCCACATCAACTTCTAGTTTAACAATGTTGCCAAACTGCAATGGAGTCCTTTTCTTTTTCCTTATCTCCTTCTTTTTGTTGATTCTTTCATAAGCCAACTTCAGAAGTTTGATGCATTTGAGGAAGAAGTACATGTCAGTTTCCCCAAGTCTGTTTCTTATTTCTCTAAAGTGCCTTGTATAGATGTAGTGGATATATGATTCATCTAGCAATCTTACCTCATATCCATTAAACAATCTTATTTCAGATCCTTCTTTTCCTCCCCATTTTCTTTCAATCACTAATTCATAATATTTCTCATCATAATACACATTGGATATAGGCAGTGAGGAATGTGTACCAGCAATACTTTTTATTTTTAGTGATTGTGTGGGTTTGACTTTAAGTTCATGAAAGATCACCTCTTCTGCTGATTTCTTTTCCTTCTTGTCAAGAGGGTTTACAAAAGATCTGTCTTTTCTCATGCAAATGGTTTTTAGTGAATTGAAGTTGTTGGTTCTTTTGAACATTCTCAAAATATCTTCAAACTCATAACCTCTGAACATAGCTGTATGATTAATCAATTCCAATTGAGCTAGTTCTTTTAATTCATGGATCTCCAGGGCACTTACTAGGGCTGAGTATTCAGTGAAAAATTGAACAAGCCCTGAGATCCTTTTCACCATAAACATGTTCCATGAACTATCATACTTCCAGGCGATTATTTTTGATCAACTTTGCCTTTTGGAGTGGAGACACCTCTTATTAGCTCTGATGTGGTTAACCCTTCTTGTAAAGTAAATTGAGATGGTTTAGCAAACCATTCAGGGTATTTATGCAGAATAGGTGCCAGATAGTCTTGATCTTTTTGAGTGAGTTGCATGTCTTGAGCAGATACTCTTATTCTGGGCTCTTGACTGACAAACTCCTCCATCTTTTTCATTCTTTCCTTCTTCTCATTGATTACTCTAAGTATAGCATCCCTGAGAGAGTTTGTGTTCATATTAGCAAGTTTTCTCCTTGTAAATCCTTGGGAAGACAAATATTCTTTCATCTCCTTATCAGACTTGCTATATGGATCATGAAGGGTAGTCTGTGAAGTTTCAGCAGGTTTGGATTTCAGGACAGACTTTGTCTTTGAAGGTTTGGGGGACAAGGATTTCTCATACCCTGCTTCAACCATAGGGTCAAGCAGCTTGTTTACTTTTTCTTCTTCTGCTATCATACCCTCATAAGTTAGCTTGAATACCTCATCAGGATCATACCCGTGGTCAATAAGAAATAAAGCTTTTGACATCAAATCATCAGTTTTGGCTTTCTCAATCATATCATGCACATTTGATTTTTCTTTGACAGGGCTATCTTTGACAATTTGATCCTCATGAGTATATTCTTCTTCAATTTCTCCCTCTTCCAGATCAATATAATCAGTCATTGCTTTCACTTGAGCTTCAGCCTTTTCATGCTCTTCAAGAAATTCAGCAATGGCTGCAAGACTGCGGGGATCATCCTTTTTAGTCTTTTTGATTGGTTCTTCTTCCACCATAGGTCTTTTACCCTTAGCCTTTTCAGCAAGATACTTTCTTTTTCAGTGTAGTTTGAATTGGAGTAGAAGAAGAGGTTTCTGGAATTTTAGTTTCATCAGGCACTCTTTCAGCCTCTTTGATTGTTTCATCCTTTTCATTTATTATTCTTTGATCCTCACAGATTTTTCTGATTAATTCTTTCTGATCATGAGACAGTGATACAGCAGGTACAATTTGTAAACTCAATTCCTTCTCTAACAGAACAGGATATTGAGGAATTTCAACTATAGTCTCAGATGAGCTTGTTTGATCATTTATGAAGTCCCAGATTTTGTCATCAATAATAAAGTCTTCTGATGAAAACATGTCAAGTGCCTTGATCATGTCATTGAATTCAGCCTCTTCTTTAGTACTGGGAGCTTCTGCTTCACCTGAGTAAATCACTAACTCCATGTTGGATCCTTCTTGTCTGGATCCCATGTTTTCTTCTTCTTGATCAGCAGTACAAGTTTGCTCATTCACTCTCTCAGACTCTCTCCTTAGTTCAAGGATTAATTCAAGTTCAGCTATTCTTTAAATGAGAGCTTTATTCAGAGATTGTAGATTGCTGATTGTTTCATTCTGCTCCTCTATAATTCTTCTTGTTCAGCCATGGCTACAGTCTGGACGGTTAAAGTGTCAACATGACCACTTATTTCATCCTTGGACAGTTGAAGAGCAGCCTTTAAATTCTCAATCTCACCATCCTTCTTCTTCTTTTCAGTCTCATACTTTTCTTTTAAGGTTTTCAATTCTGCATCTTTTTCATCTAACTCCATCAATCTGTCTTGAATTATGCTAGCTCTTCTGTTGAGTATTTTCTCCAGTTCTTCAATTCTTTTCAACAGTTGAGAAATCATCTCATCTTTTTCATTAGGTTTTAAGACATTTGATTCAGTACAGCTTTCTCAAGGAGTAGCTTCAGAAGTTGTTTTTCTTTTTGATGATGATCCTCCTCATCTGAAGATGATTTGGATTTTCTTGAAGAACCAGCAGAGTCATCAAGGTTTACAGGTCCTGTGTTTAGTGGTGATGATTGAATGGGAGATGTATGAGGTGGTTGAATTGGAGATAAGAAAGGTGAGGTGATTGGTTCAGATATATGTACTGGTGAGTGGGGTGGTATATTTTGAGGTGAAGGCTGAGGTATAGGTTATGGTGATGGAGGTGGTAAATTTTGAGGTGAAGGCTGAGGTATAGGTTGTGGTGATAGAGGTGGTAATTCTGTAGAGTATGATGTAGTGATGGTTGAGGGGAGTGTTGTGGAGATGGTTGAGGTGAGTGTTGTGGAGATGGTGAAGCAACAGGCTGTTCTAGTTCAATCTGTTGAATCATCCAAGGAAGAAGTGGTGAATGAGCTCCACTGTAGAAGTTCCTAGGATCCCTTTTCTTATGTATTTGTATGATTTTGCATCATAGTGGGGAATATCAAGTACTGGTCCCTGAATGACCACATTTGGGAATGTTTCATTGATTAGGCATTAGAGGAATCTTTGGTACATCAGAAATTTATATCTCCTTCCTTCTTGGACATTGGATGTCATGCCATTGAAAACATAGGCAGACATGTTAAAGGGTTGGTTGGTGCGAGAGCACATATTGCTGATGTTGTTGTGATGGGAATATCATTCCATCCTGTTTTCCTTTTGGACAAACAGTGCTCATACAAATGAATCAGAAATCTCCATTGTAAATCTAGCAAACCCTTGACTATTTGTTTAGCTTCAAATCCACCTTCATAACCAATTTCTGCAAAGAAAGAGGTTATGGTATCTTCTTCAAGTTCCAATGGTGCTTGAGCATCATCACCAAACCTCAAGCATCTTCTAACACTTTCTTCAGTAACATTTAGTGTATGCTCACTGTCAATTCTCCCCGTCAGTGATCTTATTCCATCATCCTCAACAACTTCAGCTGACTCCAAAAGTTTCTGATGTAGCTTTCAAATATGGTGGGTCTTACTGTCATGGCATAAGCTACCCTTGTAGTAGAAATGAATCTGATCATGTCTCTCAATTCTTCTGCTTCTGGTACATCAGGGTTGAGAAAACAACTGACATTATGGAGCTTGCTCCATGAGAGATTTGCCATTATAATCTGCATTCAAGACATATGCATTAGAATCACTTTATTAATTAAACCAATGTTCATCACATTTTGACTTTCATAGGTAAAAATTAAAATCATATAAAACAGTACACTTGATTTTGACCTATTCGAATTTTGTGATTCATGATTATGTTGTTTTGTTACTTGTAAATATGAGCACCAACATTAGTTAATCTTTAACATAGGTTAATCATATTCATAGTTTTTGATTTCATAATTGTTCTTATTTTAGTCTCAACGGTTGAAAAGAGCACTTTAGCATTGAATACATGTTTGAAGCTTGAAGATACACTTAAGAATGAGTCGAACTCCTTCCATTTTAATGAATATTTTTTTTATTTAGTGTGAACATTCCTTAACCTAGGTCACTAACATCATCGTACAAATGAATGTTCGACATTTGTGATTATTCACCTTTCTCAGAATCCTTTTGGTTAAGAATCAATGCCCACGGTTTTGTTGAATCAATTGGGAAACTAGGTTTAAAAGGTGACGATGATGATGAACAGTATTTGGTGGCGCTCGTCTCACTATGAAGTCGCTCAAATTTGAAAAGTATTAAATAACTCTCTTGGTTTTCTTTAAATAGTCAGATAATAGAATTCACAAAATTTTTATAGTTTTGATTTCAAATGCGGTCAATACTGTAGCAAATGCGGAAGTGTAAATGTTGATAATTTTAGACATCCGCATTTGTGTACTGTAGCAAATGCGGTAGAACACATTTTTGACCGACTGTTCGCATTCATCTTTCATCCGCATTTGTGTACTGTAGCCAATGCGGTAGAACAAAACTTGATGAGAGCATTCGCATTTGTGTACTGTAGTAAATGCGAAACTTTGAAGTAATCAGCATTTGTACACTGTAGCAAATGCGGAAGTGAAACACTTGTATTTGTACATCACATTTGTACACTGTATCAAATGCGGAAGAGACAAACAAATGTGGTAGAATACTTTAGTTCCGCATAGGTTTAAACACTTCAAATTTTCTGAATTCTTGATGCACACCAATGCAGTAGAGTAAAATCATTGTCCGCATTAGGTTTAACTTTGAAATAAGTTGTTACTTGCATTGGTTATGTGTTGGGTTACCTTGACCCTCATTAACCAATGCACTTACCTGCATTAACTTTTGAGTTTAATCAAAACTTAATGAATCTTGATTTTGATGAACTTGTTATGAAGATATGGCTTATGAAGTATGTCTTGTGACATGGTTGACTATTGAAGTTGTAATTCTTGCTTGGATTGACTTGTATATCAGGAGTGATACAAGTTTCCCATTGTTTGACTGATCTTGGGCTTGAGGGGTTTCCAAGAATCTGCATCTGCATAAGCTGATATACTATGGTATAACTTCTGCATTGACACAAACATTTTTCTCTTTGTTTTGATTTTAGGATATAATTTAAGAAATTGTAAGTATATATATACTTGATCAAAAACTTTAAAGTACTCCCCCTAAAGTTTTGATCTATTTGTGGATGAAAACTTTAAGTATTAAAAAAAGCTTTTTGAATTTACTTATAATTGATGAAGAGAAGTATATCTTTTTGTTGGGATCATATCAGTCTTCCATTACACAAGTGCATATTTTGTGATAAGATTGACATGTTTATGACATTATTGATTGAAGGTATGATTGTCCTCTTAAACTCATACCGGGTTGATATTTTGATGCTAGTGACATTTATCATGTTTAGATTGATTTAGATATTCAATATGTACCTCACATACCTTGAATGCAATGATCAACCATCCTTATGAATTGTATGGTAGAACTTTTTCACAACTTACATGACCAGGTTACTTAAGTTATGAGATCTTATTTCACTGATCCACATTGTGATTCTTTTACTTTGATCCTTATCATGATGATCCACATTGGGATTCTTCTCACTTCACCTTGGAAGGTGATCCGTAAACGGATTCTTTTGTTCATTCCTTTGGAATGTATTGCTTTTGTTGATTCATCCAATTTGGATATGTTCCTCATTGGGAATCTTTTGGATCATTACATCTGCACTTTGTGCATTATTCCTCAGGTCTTTGCTCAGCAAAACAGAGATGAATATGATGTTGGTGAAAGAGATTCATAAAGTATCATTCCCTGGTGTGTGTTTGTTACTACACCTACATTCACTTGAATAAATTGATACATAGCAATACTTTGTGATGAGTGTTTCACCATTGAATATATCTTTAGTTTATCACTACATGTATCTTCTCTTCCAAGTTGAGCCTACCTACATATCAGGTAAGTCATGACAGTCTGTCAAATTTGGAAATAAAGCACAGTGAATGATATAATGACTGTAATTATATCATTTCCCTATCTTTTCTTCATCAAAAATTTCCTTTTTTTGGGATTTTATTTTTATTTTTTTTATTCTTTTTATTTTTTATATTTTTTTTATTTTTTATTTATTTATTTTTTTTTTGAATAATTTTTACATTGTTTTTGATGTTTTGATGGATTTTATTCAAGGTTAATCATACCAATTGATTGAACTAAGAATTCGAATCTACTCGGTTCAAATGCCTTAGTAAACAAATCAGCCAATTGATCTTCAGTTGGTATTTGAATCAATTTGATTAAACCCTTTTCAGCACAGTCTCTCAAAAAGTGATATCTAATTTCAATATGTTTCGTTTTTGAGTGCTGAACTGGATTATTTGTAATAAAGACAGCTGCAGTATTGTCAATATAAATTGGGGTATGCAAGAAGTTATAACCATAATCAAGCATCTAGTTTTGAATCCAGAGTACTTGAGAGCAACAAGCAGATGCTGCGATATACTTAGCTTCTGCTGTTGACACAGATACATTTGTTTGCTTCTTGCATTACCATGAGACCAATCTGGGACCAAGAAATTGACAACCGCCAGACGTGGATTTTCTATTGAAGTTGCATCCACCGTAGTCACTATGTGTAGAAATAGAAATTGAAGTCTCCTTCCTTTGGATACCATAATCCAAGAGCTGGTTTGCCCTTCAGATATCTGAATATTCGTTTGACAGCATTGACATGTGATTCCTTAGGATCAGCTTGATATCTGGCACACACACAAACTCCAAACATAATGTCGGGTCTACTAGCTGTAAGATACATGAGTGAGCCTATCATGGATCGATAGAGTGTCTGATCTATTGATTTTCCATCTGGATCGGGACCTATCTTCACTTTAGGATCTACAGGAGTTCTGATAGACTGACAATCTGCAAGGTGGAATTTCATCAGTATTGTTTTTACGTATTTTGATTGATTGATAAAAATTCCATATGCTATTTGTAGAACTTGCACCCCTAAAAAGAAAGTGAGTTCTCCCATAGCACTCATCTGAAATTTTGAATGCATGAGATCTTCAAATTCTTTACAGAGTTGCCTGTTTGTACAGCCAATATGATGTCGTCCACATATATCTGTACTAGCAACATGTCTTTTCCTTTTCCCTTTCTGAAGAGAGTCTGATCAATTCTACCTCTTTCATATCCGTTGTTAAGTAGAAATGATGATAGAGTCTCGTACCACTTCCTGGGAGCTTGATGAAGACCATACAGAGCTTTGTCAAGCTTGTAAACTCTGTGAGGAAAATCAGGATCTTCAAATCCAGGTGGTTGACTCACATAGACCTCTTCAGTAATCTTTCCATACAGAAATGCACATTTCACATCCACTTGGTAAACAATAAACTTCATGGATGCAGAATATGCTAGAAAGATTCTAATGGCTTCTAGCCGAGCTACAGGGGCAAATACTTCATCATAATCTATTCCTTCTTCTTGAGTGTACCCCTGAGCTACCAATCTTGCTTTATTTCTAATGATGATTCCCCTGTCATCAGTTTTATTTCTGTATAGCCATCTGGTACCAATAGGATATTGTCCTTCTGGAAGATCTACCAGTTGCCATACTTGTTTCTTGAATTGTAGCAACTCTTCCTGCATTGCTTCAATCCAACTGTTGTCTTGAAGTGCCTCTTTGATGTTTTTGGGTACTGTTTGACAAAGAAAGCATGAGAACAAATAGATGTTTGCAGTGCTTGACTTTCTTCTTGTGACTCTTTCATGAAGATCACCAATAATGGTTTCAACTGGATGATTCTTGTGTATTCTGGTGGGTGGAATTGAGTCACCAGTAATTGTTACATCAAGATTGGAGACATTCATTCATTATGATCAGAGACATCATCACTTTGAACTGTTGGAGAATTATGAAGGTTGTCAGACCCTGTCTCAATGTCTGCTTCAGCATTAGCAGCACTTTCATTGTATCTATCATTTGATCTTCTTTCCACTTCAGCTGAAGGCAACACTTGTTTTTCATTTCTAATTGCTATAGATTGATCTTCTGAATTAGATGGTAACAATCTGGGTCCTCTTGCATTTGAAATGATTTGATTTGTGGTTGATTGTCTGATGGGGTCAGCTTGCAGATGTACATCTTCATTTGGTTCTTCAGTGTGAGTAGGAGTAATTAATGGAAAGTCAATTCTCCTTTCTATGCTTGAAGATGAACTAGCTGAAAGTAGGTTACCTGCATCAGACAAATAAAATTGATCAAAAGATTTTGTAAAAGAGTCAATATCAAATAACCAATCGGGACCATTTGTAGATTTGGGAAATGAATGTTCCTTAAATTGAACATTAGTTGATTCATCAACAATGTTTAATCGAGGATTAAACACTCTGTAAGCCTTTGACACAGAAGAATAACCTACAAAGAATCCTTCATCAGACTTAGCTGAAAATTTTCCCAAATGATCACGGGTATTTAATATTGAGACTGGACTACCAAATGACTTAAGAAATCCAATAAATAGTTTTCTTTGAAACAACAGTTCATATGGAGTCATGTTTCTTTCTTTGAAAATCGTAGTTCGATTTTGTACAAAGCATGATGTGTTAATTGCCTCTACAAAAAAGGTTATTGGCAATTTAGCATCAACTAGCATAATTCTTGCTGCTTCAATTAGTGTTCTATTTCTCCTTTCAGCTACCCCATTTTGTTGAGGAGTTCTAGCCGCACTAAATTGATGAGCTATGCCTTTAATTGTGCAAAATGAGCTCATGTCTTCATTTTTAATTCTGCCCCATTATCACTTCTTATGCTTTTGACCTTATAGTCAAGTTGGTTCTCAATTTTAGTGATAAACTCTTTGATTATTGAGGATGCTTCATTTTTATGAAGTAGGAAGAAAACCCATATGAATCGTGAAAAGTCATCAATGATAACCAAACAATACTGTTTCTTTCCCATACTCATGACATGTGTTGGGCCAAAGAGATCCATATGAAGTAGTTTCAATGGAGTATTGTTTGAGTTCACAAGTTTTAGTTTATGTGAAGATTTATGTTGTTTTCCTTTGAGGCATGCTGAACAATGATCAATAAAATGAAATTCTTTTTGAGGCAATCCAATGACATGGTTTCCTTTTACTAATCTGTTCATGTTTTTGAAGTTTGTGTGCCCCAAACGTCGGTGCCAAAGCTGTGATTCATCAAATGATGCTTTTGACAAGAGACATGTTTCTTCTGTTAGTGCAGTAGAATTAAGGTTTAAGACATAAGTATTATTCTTTCTCGAGTCTTTAATACAACCCATTCTTCAGGGATATGAAATCCTGACTTTAGAATATAACAGTGGGTGTCGGTAAAGTGAGTCGAATATCTCTTGTCGCAGATCTGAGACACGCTTAGAAGATTGAAATTGAGCTGTTCATAATAATTCACTTTATCAAAGCTGAGCATCCCATTTGTCACAGATCCTTCTCCTGTAATCCTACCACCTTGTGAATCTCCTCCAAATGCCACAAGTGTTCCTTTAATTTGCTTGAAATCATGAAGGAGGGAACGATCTCTAGTCATGTGTCGAGAGCATCCACTGTCCACATACCATAGGCTATTAGACCTATATGGATGACCCTGCAAGCACAAAAGAACTATTTAGAATATGGAACCCAAGCCACCACGGTCTTGGTATCCCGATTCTATGCATATGGTGACCTCTTGAGGTTTTCCTCTAACCTGTGACCTAATTAGAGGTGGTCTTTGAGATTTTCTGTGAGAATATGAATGAGCTATTTCATCACCATCATTTGTGACAGGATCAGTGATCACAAGTTCATGTATTAGAGTTCAAAGCAGCGGAATATGAACAAGAATTAGACAAATTGTAGCAAGCAATCGATACTTGTATGCATTAGAGCGCATACGGTTATAGGGAGAGAAGATATATTTCTGATTTCAAGGAATGTTTATAGATGTAGAATATTTCTAATCAATCATTCATTCATTCCCTTCATTCATCCACATATTACAATAGGTTGTCACTCCTTATATAGAGTGCAACAATCACTGCTGTTATCACGGAAAGTGACAACTGGCAGATCTAATACAAAAATAACTAACTCTTAACAAACTACTGAAATGTTCACACTACTGAGAACATATTAGAGTGTTAAGTACAAAATAAAACTACTGAAACTACAACGACTGAAGAACAAGCTCTTCAGTCGTTTTACAAAAGTACTGAAACATAAACTACTGAAACTAGAAATATAAAACTACTGATATCACAACTACTGAAGAAGTACTCTTCAGCAGTTGTGACAAACTACTGACGCTTCAGTACTTGATCTTCAGACTTTGACCTTCAGATGTTTCAACAGCTGATGACTTCAGTAGATATCATCAGCTGATGTCTTCAGTCTTTGTCTTCAGGCTTTGTACATCAGTTGTTGATCTTCAGCACTTGTAAACTCTCCAGCTGTTGTATTTCAGTACTTAGTCTTTCAGCTTCAGTACTTGTGTTCTTCAGCTGTTGTACTTCAGCACTTTAGTTCTTCAGCTGTTAAGTCTTCAGCACTTGATCTTCAGCTATTGAAGTCTTCAGCACTTGTCAAACTGCTGATGAGGCTTTCAGCAGTTGTTGTGATACCATGTGGGACTTAGAGGTTTTCTGATCTTGGCTCATTGGTTCTTTTGGTCCAACAAACTCCCCCTGAACCAATGCAGCCAAAACCTCTAACTTATTTATTATCCCACTTATTGTTGGCAAAATGTTGATCTTTTTCCTTCTTGATCAGTAGAGAAGATGACCCATGTAAGCTCCGGCCTGGGAAGAAACCTCAAATGTTTGTTTGGCAGAGTATGAATGGGAACTCTGTTTTGGGGAACAGGACACAGAGTTGTTATCCCATTCATGAGATTTACTTCCCCATAATGAGTCTGTACGACTCTCTTGTGTAGGCCTCAAGGAAGGTGATTTGTTACCCCATGGTTAGCTCCTCAGCACCTCCTTCAGATAATGATTCAGGCCCATAATACTCAGACAGGTATTTGGCCTGTTTCCCATTCTTTAGCTCCACAGTTGTTATTATTCTGTAAGCAAACTCATCCGGGTGATTACCCTCTAGGAACAACTGGAACTCATTTTTCCTGACTTCCTCAAGCCTCTTGTAAACTAACCCCTTTTTCACTATTTTGTTTTCCAGCATCTTCTGAGGGGTTAGATTAGCTTTGTAGGCCTTCTTGAAGTCTTCTAGGATTTCCCAGGGTGAAACTACAAAAACCAGAGAGATCACTTCATCTACGATCTTTTTTCACCTGGCCAATGTATCTCTGAGGTATATTTTTCTTATGAATTCTGTGAGAGACCCTGGGATCAGGCCAAATCCTCACTCTTTCCTTTTGATATTGAAAGGTATGCCTGAGAGTGTAAAGTCTGAGGGCTTGCTTCTTCATGTTGATGATAGAAGATGTGGCTGCCTAAGCTTTGTCAACTCTCTTCAGCAATTCCTCATCATGCTGTTTATGAAGCTCTTCTTCTTCTAGCTTCACTTTAACCATTTGTCTCTGGACTTCAGGAGTATTGCTGAGGAGTGGCTTGTGGCCTTAGGCAACTGAATCACAGCTGAGAGCGGCAGCCTGTCTTCATCATCTTCTTCATCATCTTCTAGCCTCAATATCCTTCTCTTCTTCTTCAAGGGTATATCATCGGCTATGGGTTTTGAGGGTAAGGGAGTTGGTTTGGTGGGGTTGTGTTTTGGGTGGTTTTTTTGGGTGGGATGTTGACAGGCTGTTCTAGCATCCTTGAGGTGAGTGTGGCTTTTGATTGCTTGGCTAGCTCAGTCCTGCTCCCAACGCCCGCTTCATTCAAAGCTTCAATAACAAGCCCCTTAGTATATGCTTCAGACGAACAGATCTTGGTGGTGATTGCCAAGATACTGTCCCTGGACCAAGCTTTGATTTCGATCATTGCTCTTCCAAGATATTTTGCAATAAATCTAATCATGATTTCAAGCCTTTCTCTTTCTAACACTTCATAACTTGCCCATCTATTCTGGATTTCTTCAATCTCTAGTCGTCGAATCTCAGAGTCAAGTTTATTGGTGTCATGGCCTTGCCTAAACAGCTGATCAATGATGTTGTCCATTGATCTGTTGTGTTCGGCATCAGCCTCTTTTATCAGTAGCTCCAAGGCTTTATCTTCAGCAATGTGCTCATCAGCACCTTTCTTTCGCTTGTAGGTGAGCATTGGTTGCTGTTCTTTCTCCTCCTTTTGGGCTTGCTTCGCTTCCTTCTTTTCCTCGGATCTTTTCCTCTTCTTTTCTTTCACTGCAGTACTCTCCCCCTTTTTGGATGCATTGGAGGAAGGGGTCTGTACCGTAGAAAGAGTCTTTTGTAGAACAGCATCAATCAAGGGCTGTAAAGTTGAGGAAAGCCTCTCATCAATGGCTTTAGTCACATATCAGTGATTATGGGTGTGATGAGAGGGAGGGAATTTTGAAGTACAGCACCTATTTGCTTAGGAGGGTTATGTTCCTAAGAAGTAGGACCTGAAGCAGAGGCAGGTGTTTGAGTTTGGAGTGGCTCGTGTTGGGGAACCTTCAAGTGAAGGTGCCATCTGTGGGTGGTAGAGGCAGATGGTCTTTCTCCTTGTGAGAGTTGGTCAAGTAGGTTTTGCAGCCTACTGACTTTCTCTTCAAGGATTGTGTTCTGGGCAAGAACATCATAGAAAAAGCCCAGGTCATCATCAGCCGAACTGAATCATCTGACCTCCTGCTTAGAGCAGGATTTACATGCACTGGGTGTAGACCAGTTGGTGCATGTGCCCCTTGTGCTTGGTACTGGGGACTTCCAGCCTCAAGACAGTGTCCATCATCAGCTGTTGCCTCTAGTGAGGTCTTAGCAATGTTACCAGCCTCACTCTGATCATGTGCTGAGTCAGAGAGGTGGCAGCCTCACTAGATATTCTAAGCTCCTTGTCTACACCAGGAGATAGAAGTGGTAAACCCCTGTGCTGTGGGTTATCAAGTGCACTGTGTTCCTCCCCCTCAATTATAGAGGTATTCCCAGTAGTAAGTGGTTTCTGGGGAGGGGGTGAGGAGTGCAGTTGAGTCAGCACTTGTGCAACTATTAAAGTTGGGCTGTGAGGGGCGGTGTTTGGGGTGAAGGGATAGAAGCAGTGTGCACCTGGGGAGGTTGGTGCTCTTCAATGGCAATCTCCTCAAGTGAGGAAGATCCCAGATATGTCGGTACCCCTTGTGTGGTTGCTGCAGGCTCCTGTTGAGAGGAAGCATGAGCGGCTATGGCTGGAAGAGTCATTGTATCCACTAGGGGGTTTGGACTAGTGGATATATCCTGCGTTTGTGTTGCAGGGGCATCCTCAGGGGACTCAATTCCCAGTGTAGCCGTTTTGGGTTTCTTTTTGGTCGGTTTGGTGGGGACTTTGGATTTGGAGGTAGTGGCTGTGGGTTCCAGCTGCGTGGGTTTTCGCAGCTTGGCATCCATTTTGAGTGTCTGGTCAGAGTTGTGCCGGGAGTATACTTCCGGCAGAACAGCCGTAGCAGGGACTCCCAAGCCAACAAGTCCCTCAGCATTAAGCTGGTTTGTAATGATGGCCATTATGAACCGTGGATATAGTATCCAACGGTTGGCAGTTAGTTTTTGAGCCATATCCTTGAGCTCTAAAAATATTATTTCTGAAAAATTTAGTGGTTGTTGCTCAAGAATAGAATACATTACCTGCTGCCATTTTGTCGACATTTGATCCCAAGACGACGTCTTAGGGGCCAAACATATATTCACCATGTGAAAAATCAGGCGCTCAGCGTCATTAAAATGTTTCTTCATGATAGTGGAGGCACTGAGATCGCCTTGATATCCATGTTGAGCAAAGGATAGATCTATGGTGCCCTTTGGATATCCAGCAGGAGAACTAGCATCATTCAGTTGAAGAATTTGGTGGATTATTGCAGGAGTGATGACTACTTCTTTGTTGTTTACGACCGAATGGAGGGATGGTGTGTTGTTCTCCTCAGTGGTAACAGTAACGTTCATCCAAAATTGGTGCAAGGATTCGGCATGTAGTATGGGATTCAGAAGAAATGCCGTGTTGTATTGGGACTGAACCATAAGATCGATAGCAGTATCGAACTTAGTCCAGATGGGCGATTTAGTGAGGTAGGCAACACAGTTGTGTCGCGGTTTAATTTGCATGGACGCCATGGAGAAGAGGGAAGTTTTGGAGAGGAACGTTAGGTTTGAAGAAGATGAAGCATTGAGAGCTTAGGTTAGGGATATTTATAGGGTACAGGTAAGAAAACGACTGAAGGATGTGGTGTTAGTCATCAGTAGTTTTAAACGACCGTTGACATGGTATTATCCTTTCAGACGTTGAAACAGCTGAAGTCGTGGTGTTAGGCATCAGTAGTTTAGAAAACTACTGAAGACCGTGGTTTTGACTTCAGATGATTGAAACAACTGAGGACTTGGTGTTTGTCATTAGTAGTTATGAAACTACTGAAGACAGTGGTTTTGTCATCAGCTGTTGTAAACAACTGAAGACTTGGTATTAGTCATCAGTAGTTATAAAACTACTGAAGACGTGGTTTTGCTTCAGTTGTTTAGAATGAAACAGCAGTTGTACAAACGACTAAAGAGAAAGTTCTCTTCAGCTGTTTTCGTCAATTCTTAGCTTTTCAGCTGTTTCATACTGTCCTCAACACATTCATTAGTCTTTTTAGCTGATTTCAGTTGTTTCATAGGACATCAGTACTTATCTGTTTTTACTGATTGCAGTAGTTGTAACTGCATCAGTAGTTGTAACTACATCAGTAGTTTAGAACAGATGAAGTACTTCAGTACTTGTGAGACACTTAGCCTTCAGTAGTTATAAAACTACTGAGGGTAAAAGAGCTCATCAGTACTTATATGTGACATAGGTACTAATGATCATCAGTACTTATTACTAAGATCATCAGTAGTTGTCACTTATTCTAGTTGCAGCATACCAAGCCTTAACACCAGGTTTTGGAAAGTTGAACTATCCAAAGGCTTAGTAAAAATGTCTGCAAGCTCATCAGCACTAGGCACCAACATAGGAGCAATCAGACCTTTTTCAAAACAATCCCTTATAAAATGATGTCTGATCTCTATATGTTTGGTCCTAGAGTGCTGGACTGGATTTTTGACAATGCAAAGAGCTGAAGCACTATCCATTAACAATGGAGTCTTAGTCTCTGAATGCCATAATCCAAAAGTTGGTTTTGAAGCCAGAGTACCTGAGATGTACAACTTGCAGCCGCAATGTACTCTGCTTCAGCAGTTGATGTAGCAACTGAGGTCTGTTTCTTGCTCTGCCAAGAAATCAAGCAGTTGCCTAGGAATTGACATCCACCAGACGTTGATTTCCTGGTCAACTTACACCCTGCATAGTCACTGTCAGAAAAAGCAACTAAGTTACCAGAATGTCCGGTAGAATACCATAACCTAGAGATGGAGTGCCTTGCAGATATCTAAAGATCCTCTTGACTGCAATCAGATGAGACTCTTTAGGTGCAGCCTGAAATCTAGCACAAACACATGTAGCCAACATAATATCTGGTCTAGAAGCTGTTAAATACATCAAGGACCCAATCATACATCTGTAAAGTGTTTCATCAACCACTTAACCTTTCTGATCTGTATCCAGTTGTGTGGTGCTGCACATGGGAGTAGAACAAGGCTTACAGTTTTGTAAATCAAACTTTTGCAAAAGATCTTTTGTATATTTGGACTGATGAATGAAAATCCATTAGCCTTTTGTTTGATTTGCAACCCCAGAAAGAATTGTAACTCTCCCATGGCACTCATTTCAAACTTCTGTTGCATCAACTTTGTAAAGGCATCACACAACTTTGGATCAGAGGATGCAAAAATGATATCATCTACATAAATTTGAACAAGTAGATTATGCTGCCCAGCTTTCTTAATGAATAAAGTCTTATCTATGGAGCCTCTAGTGAAATTATTTTCTAGAAGAAAGTTTGATAATGTCTCATACCAGGGTCTAGGAGCTTGTTTTAACCCATAAAGAGCCTTATCAAGCTTATACACCCAATTAGGATGTTTATTGTCTTCAAAGCCCGGAGGTTGACATACATAAACTTCTTCTTTATTTTTCCATACAAAAATGCACTTTTGACATCCATTTGAAAAACTTTAAGATTTTGATAAGCAGCATAAGCTAAAAACATCGGATTGCTTCCAGTCTGGCTACAGGGGCAAAGGTTTCATCATAATCAATACCTTCTTCTTGTGCAAACCCCTGAACAACCAGTCTGGCCTTGTTCTTAACAATAAGCCCATTTTCATCAGTTTTGTTCCTAAACACCCATTTAGTGCCTATTGCACACTTACCTGGAGGTAGAGGAACCAGTTCCCACACTTGCTGTTTCTTGAACTGAAGAAGCTCAAGCTGCATGGCATCAACCCATCCATTGTCCTTTAAAGCAATGTGATAATTCTTTGGCTCTTGCTGACTGATGAAGAGAGCATAGAAGCAGAAATTTGACAATTGACTTCTTGTTGATACACCAGCAGTGATATCACCAATGATTTGAGACATAGGGTGATTCTTCAGATCTTGATACACAATGAGATCTGTGCAAGTGTTTGTAGCAGGTTCAGCAGTAACAGATGGTGATGGTGAATCATTTCCTTGAAACCAATCAGTGGATGGTAATTCAAAGGAAGTTGAATTTGAAGAGATCTCATCAGCATTTGTTGTGGATGGTGCTACTGAGCTACAGGAACATCAGGTCTAGCTGAATCAGGCAGCTGATCACTAAACCTGAAGAGGTGAGTACTGCAATCATCAACATCATCAGCAGTACCACCAGGTGGTGAACTGTTGACAGGAGCAACAGCAGGAGTTTGATAAGGAACATATTGCAGTATGTCCAAATCAAATAACTCCACAGGGCTTTGTGGAATCTTGTCCTTTGGAGATTCATTGAACTTAACATGTAGAGTGTCTTCAACCATCTTTGTTCTGCAGTTGAAGACTCTGTATGCCTTGCAAGTAGATGAATAACCAACAAAGTACCCTGCATCCACCTTAGGATCAAATTTATGGAGTTGATCCTTTGTGTTGAGAATAAAACAGGGACACCCAAATGCTTTGAAAAATGAAATCAGAGGAGCCAAATGATGGAGAACTTCATATGGAGTCTTCATCAACCTCTGATTTACTAAAAATCTACTATGCACATAGCAAGCTGTGTTAATAGCTTCAGCCCAAAAGGTCAGTGGCAAACCTGAGTCCGCCAGCATGGACCTTGCAGCTTCAATGAGGTCCTGTTCTTTCTCTCCAGTACTCCATTTTGTTCTGGAGTCCTTGGAATGCTGAACTGCCTTTTGATTCCCTTTGAAAGATAGAAGTCGTCAAGTGTATGATTTCTGAACTCAGTTCATTGTCACTCCTAATACACTTGACTGGAAGGAATACTGCTTCTCAATATACAGCACAAAGTGAATAATCTTCTGAGCAGCCTCATCCTTTGAATGTAGAAAGAAAGTCCATACAAATCTGGAGTAATCATCCACAATTACCAGACAGTATTTCTTCTTTGCCATGCTCATTACTCTCACAGGACCAAATAGATCCATATGCAGTAATTGCAAGCAGGCAGTGGACTTAGGCACTTCAATAGGAGGGAATGAGACTTTGTGCTGTTTTCCTTTTAAACAAGCAATGCAGGTTTCATCACAATGAAACTCCTTTATTGGTAAGCCTCTGACTAACCTATTGTGGGTAAGCTGATTCATGTTTTTGAGATTAACATGACCAAGCCTTCTGTGCCACAGTTTAGATTCTTGAGAAGAGGCTTTGGAAACTAAGCAAGGATTGCCTTTGAGATCTATTTTTTTGGAAAGATCTAAGGCATACACTCTTCTTGTCCTGTTGGCTCTCAGGAGAGTGTGATCATCCAACACCTTGTCAATCAAGTGCAAAACTTTGGATGACAGAATCCTACAGTTTTGACTGGTGAAAAGGGCAACATGGCCTTTATCACACATTTGACTGACACTCAAGAGATTGTACTTGAGATTTTCCACATGATTAACATCATCAAGAAGAGAGCTGTTCCCAGTCATGTGCATAGATCCCCCACTGTCTACATACCAGATGCTACTTTGGCATGTTGAAGAACCCTGCAAAAATAAACAATTAGTTAGTTTTAGAGACCCAAACCTTTTTGGTTTTGGCCTGGTCTCATCAATAGATGGTAAACTAACAGGTTTATCTGAAACAACAGCTTGAGAGAAAGAAGATGGTGTAGAAGAGGAGTCCTTTGGCTTGGACCTCCTTTTCTGTGGTTTCAACATAGGAGCATCTAGTTGGTTAACTCTACCCAACAGATGTTGTGCCATCATAACCAGCTGTGTCTGATTTTGTGATAAAGCTTTCAGCTCATCAGACACATTGCTAGTGGAGTTTGATAAGTTCCTATGTTGCACCTTCTTCTCTGAGCAACCTCAGCTGTCACCTGTTTAACCCCTTCCTTTTTGGATTTCTTTGAGGACTTAAGGGTTACAGGATTTGATGTTGCTGATACAAATGTGGTCTCAAACTCAGTTTTCATTTTTACCATTTTCTCATTAATTTCTCTTTAGTTTGAGTTTGGAACCTCTTTTGTACCAACAATCATCTGTAAGATGATTGAACAAACCACATACTTCACATGGTTTCTTCTTCATCTTAGGTTGATCATCAACTAAAGAGGGTGAAGCAACTGAAGACTTGTTCTTCAATGCTTTGGAAGCATTGTTGCTTTCTTGACAGCCTCTTTAGTAGTCTTCAAACTCTTTCTACTGCCAGTTTTCTTCTCTTCAGTACTGACAGCAGTTGAAGTTTGAACTTCAGGTGTTAAATCCTGCTCTCTAGTCCTTTCAGGACCTTCAGAATTAACTCCTGAGTTGATCAACTCATTTATCATGTGAATGTCAGCATTTGAACCATCAACATCAGCTGATAAGTTCAAAGAGGGCTTGATGCTGACTTCTACTTCTGATTGTGCTGTATCAGAAGTAGATCACATGATATGATGATTGGTTATCACTCTCACCATCAGATTCTTCCTCTGCTCTTGGGGTAAAATCTGTAGGTGGAGCAGTGTGATTGTAACCAATTCCAAACTTCACATTTGAAGCAGATTGCTTACTAAGAAGCATTTCAAAACCTTTGCATGATTGTACCCATCTATCACACTCGACCTGGGTAACTGCAAGGGTTTCTTTGAGATCTTTGTACTTCTCTAGGAGTACCTCTTCTCTAGCCTTATTATCAATTATTTGGCAATTCAGTTTATAAATCTCATCATTTTTATCTTTAAGCACAGACTCAAACTCAGCTTTGTTTTTGGAAATTATTTGTTCTAGCTCAATGTTCTTATTAATTAGAGCTACATTTGCTTCTCTAATGGAAGCAAATGCTGCTATGCATGGTTCAGAACATAATTTGGCTTTTGCCTCAGAGGATACCTGTGATACCTGAGGTGTAGAGGCATTAGAAAATGAAGTATCAGCAGACTCCAAAGCCATAAGAGCTAGATTCCCAAAAGGACTGTCACCACCATGTTGACCAGCACCTGAGAACAGTTGGTCATGACCAGACATGTCATCTGGTAAACTGCTCCAGTCAACAACTCCTGGGGTGAAGAAGCTGTGTTGTTGAGGTTGAGGTTGTTGATGAGATTGGGATGGCTGAGGTTCTAGTAGTGCATGAGGTTGTGGTGCCATAGGAACTTGAAATTGATTTGACTGTGGCATGTAATAACAAGGGTACGGATATGGCATTTGACCCTGAGGAACAAAATATGCTGGAGATTGTTGTTCAGGATGATGACTAGAAGTGACAGGATGTTGCCCTCTGTGTTGTTGACTATTGCCAGGAAAAGTCACAAAGGGTGCAGTGGAGTTAGATCCAGTTGATCTACACTCTCTTGCAAAGTGTCCAAGCCTTTGGCATTTGTGACACCTCAACTTGCTCTTGTCAAAACCAACTTTGGTTTTGCCAGAGAGTCCTGGGAATTTTCTTCCAGTTCTTTTATAGAACTTCTGAGATCTGATATTTATCAGGGCCATTTGGCTCAAAATATCCATCTCTTCTAAGTCATCATCAGCAATCCCCTTGAGATCATCCATAATGAAGCATAAATTGTCATTATTACACCCATTAAACTGACCATCAATACTCACAAATGCAGAATCAGAAGTGCTTGAAGAGAAATTAATATGCTCATCATACTGGCATTCAGATGAAGCATATTCTGACTCATGACCCACCAAGGCAATGTTGCCTGGTACAAAGTCTTCAGTGAGCTTTCCAGATGAAGACAGCTTTCTCTTCTGTTCTATCTCTCTCTCAAACGTGAGCAGTTTCCCATGGAGTTGGGTGAGAGATAGTTTGTCCAAACTTGCACTGGAGCGTAGGACAATAGTATATGTGTCCCATCTCTCAGGCAGTGATCTGAGAAATCTATTATTCATCTGAATATTTGTGTATTCAAGTTTGACCATTTTTAGTACAGAGATCAAACAAGAGAACCACTCATATTGTTGAGTCAGTGTCTCACCCTTTCTATGAGAGAATGTCTCATATTGTTGGGCAAGAATTTCTCTATTATTTGCCAAGACCTTATCTGTTCCTCCAAATTGTTCTTTCAAGGCATTCCAGAGGTCATGGGCAGTTTCATTATGCATTAGCCCAGAATAGATTTCATTTGGCAATGCCATGGCTAGAATTCCATGGGCTTTTGCATCAATTTCAAGCAACTTCTTATCCTCATCAGAGTATTGCTCCCTCCTCTTCGGAACCATTTGATTTGTTTCCGGGTTATTCACCATAGGCTTGTGTGGACCATGTACCACTGATGTCCAACAACCTGCGCTGTTAACAGACAGGTGATGGAGCATACGTCTTTGCCATATGTTATACTCATTCCTAACCAGCATTGGTGGCTTGGTTGAGGAACCAGTATTGTGAGGATCATTGGAGGGAGTGGTCATTTTCAGTTCAAAAACAATTTAATTCAAGCTTTAAAAGGTTTTAAACAGACCACAACAAACTCAATGAAAACCAAGAAAAGATCTCAAGATGAATGACCAGAAATACAGAAAATTTCAATCTCTATAACCGTTTCTTAAAACAAAAGCTAAATCAATCAAACTTAGATCTTGAATAGCAGTTTCAATGATCAATTATTAGATCGATTAATGATTAACCGCTCTGATACCATTTGACAGGATCAGTGATCACAAGTTCGATGTATTAGAGTTCAAAGCAGCGGAATATGAACAAGAATTAGACAAATTGTAGCAAGCAATCGATACTTGTATGCATTAAGATCGCATACGGTTATAGGGAGAGAAGATATATTTCTGATTTCAAGGAATGTTTATAGATGTAGAATATTTCTAATCAAATCATTCATTCATTCCCTTCATTCATCCACATATTACAATAGGTTGTCACTCCTTATATAGAGTGCAACAATCACTGCTGTTATCACGGAAAGTGACAACTGGCAGATCTAATACAAAAATAACTAACTCTTAACAACTACTGAAATGTTCACAACTACTGAGAACATATCAGAGTGTTAAGTACAAAATACAAAACTACTGAAACTACAACGACTGAAGAACAAGCTCTTTAGTCGTTTTACAAAACTACTGAAACATAAAACTACTGAAACTAGAAATATAAAACTACTGATATCACAACTACTGAAGAAGTACTCTTCAGCAGTTGTGACAAACTACTGACGCTTCAGAACTTGATCTTCAGACTTTGACCTTCAGATGTTTCAACAGCTGATGACTTCAGTAGATATCATCAGCTGATGTCTTCAGGCTTTGTACATTAGTTGTTGATCTTCAGCACTTGTAAACTCTTCAGCTATTGTATTTCAGTACTTAGGTCTTTCAGCTTCAGTACTTGTGTTCTTTAGCTGTTGTACTTCAGCACTTTAGTTCTTCAGCTGTTGAAGTCTTCAGCACTTGATCTTCAGCTGTTGAAGTCTTCAGCACTTGTCAAACTGCTGATGAGGCTTTCAGCAGTTGTTGTGATACCATGTGGGACTTAGAGGTTTTCTGATCTTGGCTCATTGGTTCTTTTGGTCCAACAATTTGAAAAGTCAGAACAAGTATGAAATCGTTTTTATATTGTTTCTTTGATTTTTACCTGAGTCTTTCATATTTTCATCCTTTGTTGGTTTATATGTCCTTGATTTGTTATTATAAATGTGACTCTTAATAGTTGTTTTGTCAGATGATGTTGGTGAATAGGCTTGTTTTCAGGAATTCTCACTCTCGATTGCTTGTAATAACAGTCATTTGTATGTGATTGTTTAAGTCACAGATTGAACAATATTTGTTTAAATAACATGTTTTTGTTGAATGATTGTTCATGTCACAGATGGAGCAATATTGATTGAAAAAGCACTCCTCTGTTTTGTGGTTAAACATATCACATATGTCACAATACATATGGTTGTTAATTTTCTCAGATTTTACTGGTCTTGACTCAGTTGATTTTCCCTTTTTTAACTTAGTATCATTCTTTTTGCTGGAAGAAGAATCAAATTTAGCCTTTTGTGCAGTTTGCTTTACTGGACTGAATTTGATTGTCTTTTGAGCCTGTTTTTGTTTCCTCATCCTTTTCTGTAGCTCTTTCTCAAACTGTTCAACATGATCTTTATTGCATATGTCAAATCCTACTCCATTTCTTGATTTTGATGTTTGAGGATCAGGTTGACTGTGTGATTTTGAACTCAGAGATTTTTTGTTATTTCCTTTTAATGAACCTTCATCTGATATGCTTGAATTTTGATAAGTATTGATCTCATTATCAGAACTGCTTTCAGCAGGGGGTTTAGTCTTTTGCACAAACTTCTTTTTCCCATTAGCTATAGCAGGTATGAATTTTATGAATGGAACAATAGCTTTAATGGGGCTGACTGGTTTGACAACACTTACTGTCTTGTCTGAACACTCTTTTATTTTTATTGGGTGACCTAACTTGATTTTATCCTCACTAGTTTCAATGTAAACACTTGGTTCATTTTGAGGATTTGTGATTTGTTTTACTATCGTGTGGGTTTTAATAGTGTTAGGTTCAGTTTGATTTTTGAGTGTGACAGATTCAGGCATGACTGTATAGTTGTCATTGTATGGTGGAGGACATGAATTATACCCAATCCCTGACATGTCTTTTGGATGCTTTTGAGAATCCAGCATCTCTTGCAGCTTTACTGAAGATTGTTGAAACTTTTCAAGTTTCATTTCAGTAAGGGCTTGGTCAGCTTTAGATTGAGCTAATTTTTTAGATAATAGCTCATTCTCCGCTGCAAGAGAATACTTCTCACCATGAAGTTTTTCTATGTCAAAGATGAGAGATTTAATTTTAATTTCAAAACTTTTTCTTTCTCTCTTCATCATCTCTGACTTTACTTTCTCCTCTTTTATTTTCTCAGCCAATTTGTGGTTATGCTCTCTATAACCTTGAAGTTCATTTATGCACTTATCAGGACAAAGATTGGATTTTACCTCAGATGGCATGGGGGATGGTCCATCATTAATGTGTGCCATCAGTGCATGGTTCTGGAATTGTGGCTTGACTTCCTCAGCATACATGCTCCAGTCACACACTCCGTCTTGTCTGATAACAAGTGCATTTGCTAAAGGTTGGTTACTCCCAAAAGGTTGATTGGTCAGTTGAGGTTGAGCTTGAGAAGATTGGTGTTGTTGATGATGATATTGTTGCTGATGATTGAGGGAGGGAATGCTTGAAGACGGTTGATATGATGATTGACTATGATAATGTCGTGGAGTATTGTTGTTTCTTCTTGGAGCATTACATTCTCTAGAGAAGTGCCCGGCTATTCCACAATTGAAGCATTTGACTTTGGATTTGTCGTATCCGAGCTTAGTATTTTCATTCAAGCTGAGTTTTTTGCCTTTCCTGAAAAACTTTTTAGCTCTCATGGCAATCATAGCCATTTGCCATTGTAAATCCATCTCTTCTACATCATCTGGATCCATTTCCTCCAGATCTTCTTGGATTAGATGTGCAGAAGTCAGTCTTCCTCCCAAATATGCCTCAAAACTTGCTACAAAGGCATTATATGTAGCCTTCTATTCTTCTGTTTTTTGATCATCAGTAGGGTTGGTAGAGACAGAAGAGAATCCTGTTGATTGATTGGTTGATGTTGATGCTCATGCTGATGGTCTGTTAATTGAGTGTGCTGCAAAGAATCCAGTGGTTTTGTGTTGATCTCCAGACGACAGAAAGTCATCCTCTTCAGTGATGAAGGCATTCCCAACAGAATGAGTTTCAGATGGAAACTTATAAGATTCAACAACTTTTGGTCCTCCAAGATTCCTACTTCTTTCATCAAGTTCCGGTGCTTCAATTTTTGCAATCATTATGTCAAGAGTGGTACTCTCCAAATCAAGAGTATTTTTCAGCATTGTTACGTTTTGTTTCCAATGCTCTAGAAGACTATGTAACATTTTCTTGTTGAGTTCTTTTGATTTGTAAGTCACTCCCATTATCTCCAAATCATTTACTAACTGCACGAATCTGTGCAATTTTTTAGAAATTGATTCCCCTTTGAAATGATGGAAGGTTTCATACTGATTTATCAGTTTGTCTCGGTTGATTTCAGTAACCTCACTACTTCCTTCACACATAATTTGCAAAGCATCCCAAACTGCTTTTCCAGTTCCATACTTCTCCAGCCTTTTAAGCACATCCATCTTAAGTGCTTGAGTGAGGATGGAATATGCTTTAAGGTCAATCTTGATCTTCTTATAATCGTCATCATCTAGAGTAAGATCTTCACTGGGAATCCTCGTTGTTCTGTAGAGAGCTGCCTGATCAGCTGATAGTGTTATTGGGATATGGGGACCTTTACATATCGAAATCCAGTATTCAGGATCTACACCTGTAATATAATTCCTAAATCTTATTTTCCATTGTTTGAACTCAGATTTATGTTTCAGCATTGGTGGTTTTGGGGTATGCCCAAGTTCTGAATAACTGTGAGAATCCATTTTATCAGTTGATTTTTAGTATGGATTAGTGAGTTTTTAAGCCTATTCTGTGTGTTTAGTTCAAATAATCAATAAAAATGTCCAGTAGATTCAGATCTGATGACTATGATGTCTGTAATCACGAGTGTCTTTGTATTGTTGTAGGTTGTCGGACTTGTAGTCTGTAAGATGTTCTGTGTTCAACTGATTGGTTGAATGAGGGGCTGTTGATGAGTATTTCAGGTAGTATTCGGTGTGTAAACTGATTAGAGATGTATAAATACTCTCTTCAGCTACTCAATCACCAGATCTATCGGGTTCAGACCAGATCTGTGCAGATCTGAGTAAGAACTGAGAGCCGTGGCTCTGATACCAATTGACCGGAAAGGATTTGAGAAAGTTAATCTCAGTTGATGTGAATCAATAAGGACCGAATATAGTGATTGAGTCAAAGATTGAGAGGCGGAATCAGACAATCAATGAACATTGAATACACATGATACTCATAAATATGTTTGTATATATTGAATATCTGAATCAATCTAAACATGATAAATGTCACTAGCATCAAAATATCAACCCGGTATGAGTTTAAGAGGACAATCATACCTTCAATCAATAATGTCATAAACATGTCAATCTTATCACAAAATATGCACTTGTGTAATGCAAGACTGATATGATCCCAACAAAAAGATATACTTCTCTTCATCAATTATAAGTACATTCAAAAAGCTTTTTTTAATACTTAAAGTTTTCATCCACAAATGGATCAAAACTTTAGGGGGAGTACTTTAAAGTTTTTGATCAAGAACCATACTTTAAAGTTTTTGATCAAGTATATATATACTTGTGTACTGTAGCAAATGCGGTAGAACACATTTTTGACCGACTGTTCGCATTCATCCTTTCATCCGCATTTGTGTACTGTAGCAAATGCGGTAGAACAAAACTTGATGAGAGCATTAGCATTTGTGTACTATAGCAAATGCGAAACTTTGAAAGTAATCAGCATTTGTACACTGTAGCAAATGCGGAAGTGAAAAACTTGTATTTGTACATCCGCATTTGTACACTGTATCAAATGCGGAAGAGTTAAACAAATGCGGGAGAGTAAACCTTATCCGCATTAACAAATGCAGCTAAACACTTAGTAAAATTTTCATCCGCATTAACAAATGCGGTAGAATACTTTAGTTCCGCATAGCTTTAAACACTTCAAATTTTCTGAATTCTTGATGCACACCAATGGGGTAGAGTAAAATCATTGTCCGGGTTGATATTATTGATTGAAGGTATGATTGTCCTTCAATCAATAATGTTTATGACAGATTTGAAATAAGATCCATGGGGGAACTCAATTTCTTTCTGGGAATTCAAGTGAAGCAAGTTGAAGATGGCGTCTGCATAAGTCAGTCAAAATATGTTCAAGACATACTTAAAAGCTTCAATATGACTGAATGTAAGGTTGCTAAGACACCCAATGCAAGAAACCATTCCTCTGGGCTAATCTTGAGGGGGAGTGTGTGGATGAACACCTTTACAGGGCTATGATTGGGTCTCTTATGTACCTTACAGCTAGAAGGTCTAATATCCTATTTGCCACATGTATTTGTGCTAGATATCAAGCAAACCCCAAGGTGTCACATCTCATCACTATCAAGAGAATTCAAAGATATCTCAAAGGTGCCTCCACACTTAGCCTTTAGTATCCTAAGAATTCTGACTTTAATATGTATGCCTATACAGATTGTGATTATAGTGGCTGCAACATGATTGCAAAGTCTACATCAAGGGATGTTAATTTCTTGGTGGAAGAGTTGTCTCATGGTAAAGCAAGAAACAATCTTGTGTCTCTACATAAACTGCTAAAGCTGAATGTTGCAAGCTATTGTGCTCAAGTGATTTGGATTCAAAATCAAATGCTTGACTTTGGATTAAACTTCAAGGAGACTCCTATTCATATAGATTAACAATAGTGCTATCTCTATCGCAAAGAATCCTATGAAGAACTCAAAGACAAAACACATCAATATCAAGTATCATTTGATCAGATATAACTTTAAAAAAGGATTAACTAAACTAGTCAATGTTAAAATAAATGAAGAGTATGTTGATGTGTTCATCATGACTCTCTTTATTCTTCCCCCACTCAAGGACAGATAAGTACTCCTAACTTTCCATGTCTAGCCCACATCATCTACCCAATATGGAGGTGGACATCCTTTAACCTGTTCAAGAGATCCATATGGAAGAGGCTCTCATTTCGGCAAGTAATTACATATTTAAGACCTCAACCATGACAACTCAGCCCATTGATACTGTTGGACCAAAAGAACCAATGAGCCAAGATCAGAAAACCTCTAAGTCCCACATGATATCACAACAACTGGTGAAAGCTTCATCAGCAGTTTGACAAGTGCTGAAAACTTCAACAGCTGAAGACTAAAGTGCTAAAGTTCAACAGCTGAAGAACACAAGGACTGAAGCTGAACAGCTGAAGAACACAAGTACTGAAGCTGAAGTTCAAAGTACTGAAGTACAACAACTGAAGAGTTTACAAGTGCTAAAGATCAACAACTGATGTACAAAGTCTGAAGACAAAGACTGAAGACATCAGCTGATGTTATCTACTGAAGTCATCAGCTGATGAAACGTCTGAAGTTCAAGTCTGAAGATCAAGTACTGAAGTTTCAGTAGTTTGTCACAACAGCTGAAGAGTACTTCTTCAGTAGTTGTGATATCCGTAGTTTTATGTTTTTACTTTCAGTAGTTTTGTAAAACGACTGAAGAGCTTGTTCTTTAGTCGTTGTAGTTTAAGTAGTTTTATGTTTTTCAGTAGTTGTAACAACTGATAACACTTAGCATTTTTGTAAGGATATGTCAGCTGTTTTGACATCTTCAGTAGTTGTGTTTCAGTTGTAATAAATCTGTTAGATGTCACTATCAAGTGACATCAGCAGACGTCACATCTCTTATATAAGAGGTGTCGACCTAATTGTAAGTGTGACATTTCGTTACCACGAAAGCGAATATTGAATGAAATATATTTGCAGAATTCTCTCTCTATACCGTCTTTGTTCTTCATTGAATATCGTTTCGTTCTTGTGAATCGGCTAATTCATTGTTAGAATTCCGCTGCTATACTCTCTAATCAATCAAATATAGATCACTGATCCTAACAGATACTCCATCTGAAGTAGTGAGTTAGCAAAGGAAAACCAACAGCCAAGAACATCATGCTGGTGGTGAGACTACGGACATTGGTCCAATTATCTCATCCCCCAATGAGTCTTCTGATGAAGAGGATGGGAATCCAAGACTAAAGGTGCAAAAACTATCAAAAACATGCTCCTACCTAGTCTCTAAGGTTAGTCACTTGGATTCTTAGGTGAGTACCTTACAAAACAGGGTCAACGATGAGCACTTAAAGATATCTTATCTCAAGGAGAAACTAGCTATAAGTCCTTTAAGAGGAACTTATCCAGGAACACAAGAACTTGTGGATGTGATTGACCTAACTCCTAGCTCACCTATGTAAGAGGTGATGCTACCAAAAAGGAGAGAAAATCATTACAATCACAAAACCTAGGAGTTCTTCACACAGCATGGACTTTAAGGACTCACCATCCTCACTTGCAATTGTTAATGCTTAGCAACTTCCTCAAGTTGACATTTATGTGGACTTTATAGAATCTTTCTTTCAGAGTCTCTTTGAGGAAGGAATTCCAAGGGATATGTCTTTTCCATCACAAGGAACTTAAAATTACATTATAGGGTGGAGATATGATGCTGATAAAAGAGCGCTCATTCTTCAAAGAGATCAAGGGCAGCAAGAAGTCTTCAACTTTCAGACTTTGAACTACTATGAAGGTCTTGATCTTGTAAACATTCCACTTGTCAACACAAGCCATTTCGACAAGCTGACAAGTTTTCTCAAAGGATTCAAGACGAAATGACTAAAGAGTTCAGCCTTAGAAGAAGACAACGGTAATCAGGCTATGTTATTGGTCAATTATATGTTGAGGCATACCCTATGATTAGCTTCATAGGGAAAAGGTTGACTAGAGATCTAGTGATAGAACCTGAGAGTCCTGTCACATCTACAATTCCTTAAAGGTTCATTCTCTTGATGAGACACCTGCTAGTAAAGATGCATCTCAACCTCTCTCTAACCAGAGCTTGGATGCTACACCAAGCAATAAAGGCCAAAGCTCTCTCCATCCTATGTCACCAAGGTCTATGAGTGATAAGAGAAAAAAGGTTCTAACCTCTGAGGAGATTGAGGATGAGGAAAGATAGAGGAAAAGGAAGCTAAGGAGAGAAAGTTCCTTTACTATCGGTTGGCTTCATGGAAGTTGCAATAAGGGCAACTCTTGACCAACACTCAAAATGATGAGTTGAGGGCAGTCAGGATTGCCTACTCACAGACCCGGAACTATGATATTCATAATATCATCTCCTTCCCCTTAGAGGAATTAAATGAACTGGCTGACATTGAAATGTCAAGAGAAAGGAAGGTGGCAGAGGATGCTCTTCTTCAGATGAAGGAAGAAAAGAGACTAAAAAGCATCAAAAAATTGGCTAAGAAGTTATGGGAGGCATGGAAAAGAGATATATAGGAAGGCAACTCTGAAAGCACTGAAGGCAAAAGCTCTTAAAAAAGAGTTTGACAATTTTTCTTCTCATTAGGATGAAATCTTGGATGATATCATCGATTGATTCTATCATCTGATGAGAGACCTGCACACTCATGGCATGACCAAATCCATGGAAGATAAGGATTCTAGCTTTGCTGATGGTCTACCTGATAAATGGGATCCATTTGTGTCTAATCTGCAACAAAACAAAATTCTTGCTACTTTAGACATGGATGACTTCATCTTGAAGTTAAGGGAGGAAGAGCTACATATGAAGTACAAGTCAAAGAAAGGATCCTATGTTGATAATCCTTCACTATACAACTCAATTCCATCTCCGACTGTTTCAGGAGAATCGTTACAAACGGCATTTGTGTCTAGCTCTTTTGCTCCTTCCCAAAGCAGTGCGTCAGGAACCGAAACGTCAGGTTAATCAGGAACTGAAATGTCAGGTTCATTAGGAACCCAATACATAGTTCCTGAAGCAAACACTACAAAGTTGAAGATCGAGAATCTTGGAAATGTCACAGTGGAAGTTGCTAAAGAACACATGGACCTTCTAGCGGCTGTTGTACAATCTTATGATGGTTTAGTTGCTGCTAAGATTGGGAATTGTCATCTTGTAGATGACGACTACGAGCAAGTTGATAAAAATTGGCTAGAAATAATAGATATAATGGGGCCTTTCGCTAGTACAGTTAGAAGAGCCAAGAAGTTTGTGAAGACAATAGGGCAAAATCTAGTTTCCATTAAATATATGACTTAAGGTTTGACAAAAGCAAAGTCACATGCTTCAACTGTGGTGAAAAGGGGCACTTTAAACGTGAGTGTGTAAAGCCAAAGAAAACAGGCTCCTACCTAGTCTCTAAGGTTAGTCACTTGGAATCTTAGGTGACTACCTTACAAAGCAGGGTCAATGATGAGCAACTTAAGATATCTTACCTTAAGGAGAAACTAACTATAAGTCCTTTAAGAGGAACTTATCCAGGAACACAAGAACTTGTGGATGTGATTGACGTGACTCCTAGCTCACCTATGTAAGAGGATGATGCTACCAAAAAAAGGGAGAAAGTCATTACAATCACAGAACCTAGGAGTTCTTCACAGAGCATGGACTTTAAGGACTCACCATCCTCACTTGCAATTGTTAATGCTTAACAACTTCCTCAAGTTGACATTGATATGGACTCTATAAAATCTTTCATTCTGAGTGTCTTTAAGGAAGGAATTCCAAGGGATATGTCTTTTCCATCTCAATGAACTTAAAATTACATTATTGGGTGGAGATATGATACTGATGAAAGAGCGCTCATTCTTCAAAGAGATCAAGGGCAGCAAGAAGTCTTCAACTTTCACACTTTGAACTACTATGAAGGTCTTGATCTTGTCAACATACCACTTGTCAACCCAAGCCAATTTAGACAAGCTGACAAGTTGTCTTAAAGGATTCAAGACAAAATGACTAAAGAGTTCAGCCTTAGAAGAAGACAACGGTAATCAGGCTATGTTATTGGTCAACTAGATGTTGAAGCATACCCTGTGATTAGCTTGACAGGGAA